>JAUMHM010009639.1:0-17689 GCA_032362435.1 Melikaiella ostensackeni
ACTCGAGTTTGCTTCGGCTTATTATTAGTTCTTCTTCTCCTCCACCCTTGACCTAGGCTCATTTTTGAAACTAACAGATAGTGATCTGTTCCGCACTCAGAGCCTCTCATAACCCTTGTATCCCTTACAAGTCCTCTCAGTCTCTCATCCGCCACAACAAAGTCAATCATACTGTGACTTTCGTCTCTGCACTAAGTGTACATGTGGATCTTTCTATGTCTGAACCAAGTGTTTGTAATGAATAAGCCTTTTTCTAAGCATAATGTTATCAATTTATCCCCGTTACCGTTCGTTTTTGGATCTCTGAAATGGCCCAGTACCCTGTCGGTACCTTTGCGTTGCACATCAGCCGAGCCACTCATATCTCCAAGTAGAATTATTCTTTTGCCAGCATCATTCATTCCATAATATAAAATCATGTCCAAATTAAGCAGCTAGATCGTTTCAAGGTGGAGTATCCATTCATAACGTCAGTCCCACCAAACTTCGGTCATGCAAAAGAAAGTATGGAAATCAAGCCAGAACCAAAGGTTAAGATATATGTGAGAGATGACAATATGAGCATTTTTCCCAAAAAAATTCAGAGGTGCATCTCTAAGACATTACCTCAAAAAAAATTTTGGCAATTTTCAAAATATTTTTTTACCCCAATTTTTCATTTTTGGGGATGCAAATTTTCTTATTCTTACTAGTCTTAGAGGTAATTATAATATATATTTCGATCATACGTGCAGGGGCAACTCTTGTATGCTTACCCCCTAGGACCTTTATTAGAATTCCAGGTCAGTTTTTACGAATGCAGAATGAACTTCTGAGAATTCGAAGTGAACATTTTGAAAGCTGTTTAGATGGTAGAGAAGTTTGAATAACTCGAAGAATAATAAAAAGCTTCCAGATTTTCCGAACGATTATAAACAAAATGGGGATTTTTGAAGATTTCGAAAAAAGAAGCTTTTCAAGAAAATTGAAAGGTTTGAAGGAAATGGAAAAATTTTCGCAGAGATTCCGAGGACAATTTGAAATGATTTTTCATTTTTGAAATTAATTTCAAGAGAATATTCAAAAAGATTTCCAAAGATATCGAGAAAGAATCTGCAAGATTTTATGGCAAGTTTTTGAAACTTTGCAGGATTTTGAATAAATTTGAGGAAATACTTGAATCAGTGCATAAGACATTCAGAAGGTGTGGACACGTCGAAAACGAAATGTATGAAATTCATGGAATTCTTCTGAATTCACTCTAATTTTACTGGGAAAACGGAATATTTCAGATTTTTCACGAATAATTTTAATTCATGTGTAACCGACATTAAATTCATATTAACTCATTTTGAATTCTTTTGAATTATATGGAATTCTCTTCATTTTTTCATTTTCCCTGAATTCTCTTGGAAACCCTTTAATTCTTTTGAAATCAAAGGATTCCTTAACATTAAATACATTTTTTTTTTCAAATTTACACTGAAGTCTTTTAAACTCTCCTTGAATTCTCGGGCATTTCATCAAATTATTAAGGATTCCCTTGACATTTTTCTGAATTTTCTCCAAATTTAATGAATTGAATTCATTTTTTGAATATTCTTGAATCGTTTTCAATTCACTTAAATTTTTTTGAAATTTACATTTAATTTTTATGAATTTCACTAAATTCCTTGCATTTCCGTGAAACTTTTCCAAACTCAATCGTACTTCATTTAATTCATTGGATTATTCTCTTCCATTCACTCAAATTCTGCTGAGTTTTGTTCACTTTCACTTCATTAAAATTGATGAAAACTTTTCTATTTTATGAAATTTTGTTGAATTCACTTAGAGTCTTATGAATTTTATCAAAGTCTCTTGAATTCCATTTAATTCTTCCTATTTCACTTCAGTCTTACAGAACTAGATGAAGTGTTTTGCATTTTTTGAATCTCATTTCAATTCATTCGTTTTGACCTAACTCATGTCCGTTTTCGTTTTTGCGGACGCGCTAAACATTCAAGAAGGGTTTTAGGCGGAGGTGATTGCTTCTTTTAGGATGTTTCCTTCACGGTTTGCTAGCATTGAGTGATAGCTCGAAAGAACTATTTTGTTTCATCTTTTAATTAAAAGTTAAAAAAGTTATACAGTTTTTTCTATGTTAGGCCTGGCTTTTGTTGGGATATGCCGTTTTTAATAAAGATTATCTCGCCTATAGTTTCTTTTCGTTAGCACTCTTTTTTGCGATTCAATAGAGCTAAGTAATAGATCGAAAGTTATGACTTGTTTTTTTTCTTTCCTTAAATTCAATGCGTTAAAGATAGACAGATTTTTGTGTCCCCTGAAAAATTCAGGTTTTGGCATTTACGCCCTTACACCCCGGAACCTTTAATTGCAAATACTGAAAATTTGGATTCGATAAGTCAGAAATGCTATAAATTTGCAAGTATCTAATTCAAGGCGGCTAAATGTGTTTACTATTATAATTCGATAACTCAAAATATTCGAGAAGAGCTCAAATTATCATGGTTTTTGTTTTATTATTTCATTCTGCTGCGGTTCCAATTAGAAATTTTTGAATTTGTACAAGAAATTTGTAAGAAAAAACTGTACAGTTAATAGTATTTCATATTTGTTATCGATCAGTTTTCAATACTTTATATTTTAGTTTGTTGAATGATTACGGCCTAATATTTCTAAATCTGAAATTATTCACTTCTTAAGCTTGCAAATTTAAAGAATGTTTCAATCTTATATTTTATAGCTGTTACGTAATTTATGGAAGGCCCCTTAGGGAAAACTGAAAATATTGACTCATTCTTTAGTCAGGTGAATAGAATTGTATTTTATCGAACATCTCTGAATCCCTGTGAGTGTATATACTATAGAGATTATTTTTTAGCGTCAGTAAAGCAAGACAAAATAGACTACGTGTGAAAATAACTATAATTATTCCATTTTGACGTAATAACTTCTAAATGCGTAGTGTTGGTGGATGTGACCTAGCCAGTTTAAAAGTTTAACATGTCCTTCTTATTGTTTCAATGAAGTTTGAAAGGTTATAAAATCGTGCCATTCTATTGAATGAAGTCAGGTGGAAAAGATGAGATGTTTCTAAATACGTTATGTTGGTGGAGGTTACGTGACCTGTTTATAAGTTTTACAATATATCCTTATTGTTTCAATGCAGTTTTAAAATTTAGACAATCGGGTTCTCTCATGTAATAAATTGAGGTAAAAAATATTTAACATATAAGCATTGCTTGTTTTCCTGTTTTGGAGCGATAAGAACAAGACACCCTGTTTCACGAGCAGAATCTTTGTCGAATGAAGGAAACTTTTAAAATATTGGCCGCAAATCCAGAATCCTGGATAGGAAGCTGTTATAGAACGAGCACGTGGAAAATAAGCACAAAAATCATACAGCGAGGAGAGCCATAGGAAAAAAACTGGGGCCTGAAACCGGAGATACTGATGTGGATCTGTACTGCGAACCTGCGATCAAGGCTAACCTATGCGGCGGTCGTCTGGTGGAGCAGGGTCGAACTGTCCACTGCGGTATCTCGTCTGGTAAGAATCAGGGGACTGATTATAAGGGGCGTCACTGGTGTCTTGAAGTCGACACTTACAGTGGCTTTGGGGGCGCTAACAGGGTTGGAGCCCCATCATCTTACCATCAAAGCCACGGCTGCGAAGGCAGCTTGGAGAATGAACATTGTAAGCGGCGGAAGGATCTCGACAGAATTGCGGATTTCAGCCGATATCGCGGTAGGCCGACTTCGAACATTGCCAGGGACGAAACGCCTACTCGCTATCTCTTTGACAAGAAGTATCGAGTCAGCCTATCCACAAGAGAGAAATGGGCTAACGGCGAGGCATATTTGCCTGATGATGGGGACAACTGATTCACAGATGGCTCTATGAACAAGAAAAAAAAGAAGCCACAGTGCCACAAACTGAGATCATGGCCATGCTCCAGTGTGCCTCCAAGGCACATGAGCATGGCAACAGAAGAAATAACCACATTTGATCAGACGGCAGGGCTGCTATAGTGACCCTGAACGGAACAACGACTACTTCGCTACTAGCATGGGCGGGCTTTGAGGCACTGAACAATCTAGCAACGGATAACCGAGTGAATCTACTTGGGATCCCTGAACACAGTAGCATTAGAGATAATAATATCTTGGACAGGCTAGCAAAACTAGCAGTAAAGGAAGACTTCACTGGTCCCGAACCAGTCGCAGGCACTTCCAGTGGATTGGTCACTGAGGAAATTAACAGTAGGCTGACCGAGGAAAATCAGAAGAAGTGGAATAAGACCGCTGGTTGCAAATAGGGCAAAACAATCCTAGGTTCAAATTAAAACTTTAAACGAGCTGCGGAATTACGAAAGCTTGGTAGGAATGAGATCAAGGTCCTAACAGAAATGCTTATAGGGCATGGAAACCTCAACTAGGGCAGGCATAAGATAGGGCACACGGATAGCCCGTTCTGTCGCCTGTGCGGAAGGGATGATGAGACAGCTATTCACATCCTTTGTCACTGCCTCGCAATTGCGGAAAAGCGTCTGGCACTGATTGGCAGTAACTGCATCAGTGAGCCAGACGTATCGGCCAAAAGCGTGGCTGCGGTCCTCTTCGTATGGAGAGAGCTTTGGTGTCACGCATAGGCCTACAAGGGGACGCAACGGGATTACCCAAACGTCAGGGGCTCTCTTGGTCTCAAACCTAACAATAATGATAAAATAATAATAATAACTTTACGATTTTGCGAAACCTAAAAGTACAGTTTTTTAGATTTGGCAATGAATTGAATCCAAGATTTTAAGACGGCAATTTTTTTAAAATGAGTACAAATGCACCTAAGCTTTTCGCGGTGACTCGAACGAATTCAGATTTCGAATGCATAAACTTTCAAAACTTTTATCAAGTCAGGTTTCTGAAATAAATGAGTTGAACAATTTTATATACCCGATTTTTCGCATATCCGACCCCATTTATCTGAGTTCAGTATTTCTAATCAATGGTCATATTCTGTTCTATTACACTTACGTGTAAAATGACAAAAAACGATGCAGGTAAAGAGTAGAAGAACGATCTTCATTTTTTCAAGATAGAGGTAGAGACAGAAAATAAATTAACTAATTTTTGAAGATTTTAATGAACAGTAACTGATGAAGTTTTGGAACGTTATCACTTATATATTAACTAGTATTCGATTACACATCATCATGTGTTATTTGAACTACAGGCGAGAGACGAAGGCTCTTCATTTTAGATCTTTTATATTTTCTTTGCTTGCATGATTTATCATCTATAATTAAAAAGAAATTCACGTGGTCCAAAGAACTGGGTTTTTTTGTTTTTATTTAATCTTTTTATCGAGGATTGGTTTACTTCAGCTAATTAAATATCGTTTAGAGGTAAGAGAGTCGTGCCTCAATTCCAAGAAATTAGGTGATATTTCTTTGACTGAAAGAAATATGACTTTATAATCACAAAAACAATTTCAGAATCCAGAGCTGTTTTCTTCTTTCTTCGGCCATTCTTGATTTTCAAAAATAGTTTTAGCAAATATATTCGGTCTGACGGTCATTGAGTTGAAAGTCAATCAAATACGATGAAAGAACACATTTATTCTGTGAGGTGCTCAACGTTCCGATCACAATGTGGGTCTTGATCACAAGTCAGTGAAATTTAGAATGAAATGAAATTTCAAATGAATATAAAGTTTAACCTCATTTTAAAGTAAAAAAAGGCAAAGTTCACAAAAACGGTTTACAAAATACAAATATTTAGCAACATACCTGAATCAGAATTACGTGTTTCTAGTTTTTTTTGAAAATACTTAAAAGAAGTTTCAATCAAAGTATAACATAGTAGTCACTAATTCAGTGATAGCACCAAACATTTTTGAAAGGTTCAAGCAATAAAAAAATGTTAACATTTTTAATGATGCGATATTTACGGACAAACAATACAAGACAGACTGGTATATTGTAGGCTGAGCAATGTAGTGATGAGAAAGGGTGTTATAGTAATGCGACAAATTCAATAAACCTCTGATGAAATAATCGCATAAAAGCTTGAAAATGAAATAAAATATTTTCAAATGATTGATGAAGAGAAAAATAATAAGTGATAATTCGAATGATGATTCAAATGATGAATAATAAGTGATGATGAATAAGTAATGAGAGATGAAAAATGCCAATAAGTGATTCTTTGAAAAAATTAAGTATGAGTGTTAATTTTAAGAATAACCACACTTCAAGAAATCTATTATTTAACAATACATATTCTAAAAAAAAAAACAGAAAATTCATCTGAAGTCGTTTATCGTTTTGTTAAACCTTAAATTTATTCGAAATTTAATTAAATTCTGGATTTTACTGACTCTTGATTAAGACCCGCACTGTAGTCTGAGAGTCGACAAGGTTATTGCGAATAAATAATTATATAAATTCGAAAAATATTTCTTTTTTCGATTCAATATAGATCCATTACATTGTGAGAATTTGTGTATTGAATAAGAAATCTGCAATCAATTATTTTGAAGAAGTATTCGTTCGAACGAAGGAAACTTTTTATTTAAATAAATACATGTGCATTCCGCTAAAATACGCATTCTTCAAATCTGACGTTTGCTCATATGTGTATCCATAGTATATTTACTTCAGTTTAAACATAATTTTCTTGAATGACATGTTCATGAAATCCGTTGAAAGCAACATTTTTTTAGTTTGTGAGAAAGAAATTAATCATCTCAAGTGAATAATGTTTTAGTGGTCAGTAGTTCAGGACATATGCCGCTAGGTGGACAGAGCACATTATTTCACAATAGAAATCAATTTCCAAGGAAATAAGTTGGCTGAAAATTTTCACCATAGTTATGATAAAAAGTAGATGTGATGATCCATCTATCCAATAGTAGATTTAAATTTTTGTATCTGAACTTATAAAATGAACAATGAACAATAAATAATAATGAGCAATTAGAAATCATAAATAAATAATAAACAATGAATAATGAAAACGGAGGCGACATCGCCTTTCCCATCTCCTCAGACTCCTTTTACAATCTAAAATCTTCTCCTTTGAACATTGATATCGGTTGGAATCCGCAGTTCCTTCGAGATTCCTCCGCCGCTTATCATGTTCATTCTTCAGTCTGCCTTTTCAGCCGTGGCCTTGACGGTAAGATGGAGTTAGTGCACTCAAAGCCACCGTGGGTGTCGACTTCGAGGCACCAGTGACGCCTCTTAGAATCAGTCCTCTTATTCTTTCCAGTCGAGATTTCAGAGTGGACAGTTCGACTTTGCTCCACCAGACCACCGCCGCATAGGTTAGCCTGGTTCGCAGGATCGCAGTATAGATCCACATCAGTGTCTCTGGTTTCAGGCCCCTGTTTTTTCCTAAGGCTCTCCTACAGAGTTTAAGGGTCGCTGTGAGCTTCTCGCACTTGTTTTCCAGGCTCTCGTTCCATAACAGCTTTCTATCCAGGATGACTCCCAGATATTCAGCTCGTTTAGTTATTTCCAGTTGTTGTCCACCCAGTTTCATTGTGCTCGTGGTCCCTTACTTGTACCGCCTGGTGAATACAACCACATCCGTCGTACTCGGATTGACCGATAAACCAGACTTTTTGCACCAGGTATCTGCTGTCCTAAGTGCTTGCTGCATTACTCCGAGAAGCGCATCCAGATGCTGACCGCGCACGATGACCAGTATGTAGTCCACGTAGCCTATAGCGTGGTTGCCTCGTCTAGTGAGTAGATGAAGCAGTTCATCAACTACCAAGCACCACAGTTGGGGCGATGAATCGCCTCCCTGCAGGCATCCCGAGTCAAGAGTTTCACATGAGGTGGTATCACCTTCAGTCGTTGTTAGGTTTCTGTTGCCCAACATATAGCAGGTCCATTTCACGACTGCAGTTGCCACACCATGTGCAATCGAAGCCGCCCTGATCACCTCTCTAGAGGTGTAGTTGAAGGCTTCTTCGATGCCCATAAAGGTTTAAATCGCAAAGCCTTTCTGCTTTAGTTCTCCTTCGATTATGCTGACTGCTCCACTTGCGGCCGTTTCAGTCGACTCAACAGCCCTGTAAGCCTGTTGCTCCTTGTGTAGTGGCCTACGCAAACAGATCTCGTCGCGGATGTATCTATCCACAAGTTTTTCCACCGTTTTCAGTAGAAAAGATGTAAGGCTGATGGGACGGAAATCCTTGGATGAAGTATAACCGATCCTGCCTGCTTTCGGAATGAAAACCACTTATGTGCTTCTCCATGCCGTTGGGACATACCCCAGTGTCAGACTAGCCATAGTAAGTCTCACCAGCGGACCTATGATGGATTTGCCAGCCTTCTGTAAGAAGACCGGTTATATGCCATCCGGACGAGGAGACATGTATGGGATGAAAGACTTCAGGGCTCGCCTGACCCTGGCAGGAGTAACAATCTCGTGGGTTAGCCATCGTTGTGGGCCCAGTTGAGCCACAGGCCACTTCAGATGCCCCTGACGTGTCATTTCCTTCTCCCCAGACCTTATAAAGTTCGGGAAATGTGCCTTGATCAGGTGGGTCAAGGTCTCTGCGTCCGACACTAAGTATCTTCCGTCGGACAATTTTGGAGTGTCGAAAATAGCATTCAGATTTCGAGAAAGCAGCTTGTTCAGTCTATCCTTCTCTGCTCCTTTCTCGATGTATGTGCAAAAGTTGGTCCAGCCTTCATGCTTGACCTTACGTATCGCACCTCTGTAATCATCCCTCATCGTTATGAATAAGTTCCGTAATCCTTTTTGTTTTGCTAACGGTGGCACGTCTGAAACTCTCTCTGATTTTCCTACGAAGCTCTTCGAGCTTTCCGTCCCACCTGTGTGTCTCCCCTGCATTTCGGCTTCTTGTGGGTCGACAATATCTTTCATAAGCAGACTTCATGGCCTCCGTGAGAGTTTTGGCTGCCATCTCCAGGGTGCTTCCATCCCTAATTGACTTAGGCACCTCTGAGAATGCACTCCTTATTTCAGTGGAATACTGATCTCAGTTCATTCTTCTTGGATTTCTGGCCCACGTGGGACTCGAGTATACGGTAGCTTTCAACTCGAACTCTATATGTGAGTGATTTGAAAAAGTGGGTTCGTCCGAGACTTTCCACTTTTTTACTATTTCCCTTAAACTACTGGTATAGAGAGTGATGTCGATGATCTCTTTCTTGACCAAGTTGTGAAACGTCGGGGTATCCCCGTGTTGAGACACACAAATTAATATTCACTATGGCTCTTAAGCATTTCAGCGGTGATATTATCGTCATCAGCAGCCTTATCATTCTTTAGTTTCTCAATTACGGATGTAATGTCGCTGATATCGATCCTTTTTCCGCCACCTACAACGGGATTGTCTAACGTATCATCTTCTGTGTCACAGTTGTTATGCTCCACAACTTGAGCTCCTGGAAAAGTCCCTCATTCTGTCTTTAACTTGCGTATCTCTAAATTGTGAGTATCGCATAACATTTACCCATCAGCATTCCTAATTTCGAGTAACTCAGTGCTAGTACTTCCTTTGCTAATCTAATTAACATATTTCCAAAATAATTTCTCTTTTTCTGCAAAATTAATTTACATCTTTTTATCTTCATCAGCTTCGATTTCATCCTTGGTTTCTTTGACTAGCATCCTTGCTTCTCCGTTCTTATCCCTGAAATAATTTTCATGTCTAGTCTTCTTCTCATTGCAAGGACCTTTAATATTTAGCAGTATAGTAGTGATATCCATGCACCCTCTACATTCTTATTGCCTGATTCCGTCTTCCAGTCTTCTTTTTGATATCTCAAATATTTATTAAGCTTTGCTCGATACACTATCCGTCCTCTTGGTTTTTGCTAAATACTCGATTTTGACGCACGTCTTCTGCGACTTATTATTTATTCTTATTCTCCTCCATCCTTAATCAAGGTTTATTTTTAAAACTATGAGGTACTGATCCGTCCCACATCAAGAGCCTCTCGTAACCCGTGTATCTCTCACTAGACCTCTCAGTCTTTCGCCCCCTACAATAAAATCAACTATACTGCGGTTTTCGCCCCTGCGCTAGGTATACATGTAGATCATTTTATGTTTGAACCAAGTATTTGTAATAATCAGGCCTTTTTCTAAGCATACTCGTAAGCAAATAAATTTCTACCCGTAACCGTCCTTTTTTGGGTATCTGAAATTACTAAGTGCCCTGTTAGTATCTCCGCGTTGCATTAGTCATTCATATTTCCGAGTAAGATAATTCTTTCCCCAGGATCACAGGTACCCATAATATCATTCAACGAGTCCCAGAAGGTATTTTTCACATCACTACTGTCACCATCAACTGGAGCGTAGCATGCTAAATTGAATATACTTTTGACTCCTTCCTGATAATATGACACCTTTTTCACGAACAGAATCTTTGTCAAATGAAAAAAACTTTTAAAATATTTGACGTAGATCTAGAATCTTGCTTCTTCGAGAAACTTAACCTTATGGGAAATGTATCTTTTATCGGAAGTATTATAGTAAGAATGAAGTACTCATCGTAAATTTTGCTGTCATTTCAATTATTCGAAAGTATTTGTCCTGCACGAGGCTTGTCACAAATTACTGAATTTTATATATAGCATTTAAAACTGAATCTTTCAATGAAGGCCTCATTAACCGTATGGACTAAAAAAACATAAAAATATTCAAAAATGAAGAATGACTGTAAAAATAATGATTCGCGAGATAAAGGAGTAAGCTTTGGATATTCTTGGGATAACTTAGGATATAAATGGGGTATCATGAATATTGAATTTATTGCGCAATATACTCCTGCTGTGAGGGAGATTTTTTGTATCACTGATTACTGCACAGTTTCTGAAATCAAATTTGACGATTTCGCCAAGTTTTAGACGCAGCCGCCTTAGGATTGTACTAATTCAAAATTATTCACTTGAGCGTATTCTTTCAAACACTCTCAAGGGATGAATTCAATGACGAGCGTACCATATATAAATTTGGACCAACCTCATTCAAACCCTACCTATGAACATAAACGTGCATAGTTGTCCAAATCTTAAGATGGCCATCTGTAAACGTTGAGATTTTTTCATCAAGACATTCTCCAGTAGTAAAATAATTATAAGCATTTATTGCATTAGTTTTTTATTATAAATGAATTAAATGATGATAATGAAGCAATTTTTCAAAATATTCATATTATATTAATATATTTGTATGTAATGATTGATGTACACCAACAATAACATTAATATTACTTGTTCACTTTGACATTTCTTCATATTGAACTACCAAAAATAGCGTGCCACGCACGCTTATAACGTATATTTTATTTCAATTGCTTAATTATAAAATCAAAATATATGCTTAAATTTAAAGTAACTATAAAATAAAGCGAATAGTTATCATATGAACTAAAATAAATATAAAAATAGCTACATCAAGTTTCGTACAATTTTAATTTTGCTTTTGATTCTAATCGGTAACTTGTTTAATTTTGAATGTTCAAAGTTTAAAATCATGAAATTTAAATATCTAAGAGATTCATAAACTTGGAATGTTTTCATTCTAAAATAATGTAATTCTGAACGTTTTTCAAGAATATGGAGTTCAATTTAGAAGATTTACAGTAGAAACTCCTTCAATTTTTAAGATATACAATTGAAGATTCATTAATTTGAAATGTTTTTAGTTCAAAATGATGTAATGTTGAACGTTTTTTGTAGAATATGTAGTTCAATTTCGACGATTTGCAATAAGAAATCGTTCAATTCTAATATTTGCAATTGCAGACTCTTCAATATTTAATGTGCAGGATAGAAAATGATATGATTTTGAATGTTTTTTTCATAATAGTTTAATTTTGAAGATATGACATTAAAAATGATTCAATTTTGAAATTTGAAAATGGAAACTTCCTCAATTTACAGACTTGCAAATTTTCAAACTTTGAATTGATGAATTTTTAAAAATTGAATTGAAAATTGTTTATTGAAATTAAAAATTCATTAATGTGGAATGCTTACGTTTCAAAATGGTGTAATTCTGAATGTATTTCATAGAATATGTAGTTCAATTTTGAAGATTTAAAATGGGAAATTGTTCATTTCTGAATATTTTCAATTGAATACTCTTTAATATTTGATGTTCAAAATATTACATGATGCAATTTTGAACTTTTTTTTGGTGTAGTTCTATTTTGGAGATTCGAAATTGAAAGTTATTTGATTTTGAAGATTTCAAATTGAAATTGATTCAATTTTACAGATTTACAATTTGAAATTCATTTAATTTTGAATATTAACCATTGAAGATTCATTAATTTGAAATGTTCACAGTACAGAATGATATAATTTGAAATGATTTTTTTGAATAGTTCAATTTTTAAGACTTAGAATTGAAATTGATTTAATTTTATAGATTTGAGGTCTATTGTTCAGAAACTACAGAGCGACAAAGTTCCGAGTACGTGTACCGCCGCGCGAAGTGTGTGTGACACCTTGGCTGGGACGCCGCCGACCGCCCTCACTCGAACCGGCTGCCTCCAATCTTGTTGCCAGAAAGTCAAAGTGCCAGCCTTTCCCAATTACAACTTGCATTCATAAAAACCGCGAAAGCAAAATGAAACTACAGTTTCAGCACTCATACAGCATTGCATTATCTTTTCACAAGCAACATTTACGATCAGTTGTTATTGATTTTTCACTTGGAAAGTGTCAGCTAAACATAAGAACTTCAGAGATTTTTTTGAAAATTTTCAGCATAAGTTATTGTCATTCGGCAAGAGAAATGCTCACATCTACTCAATAAGTAAGACGTATTTGTTTGAAGAATTACTGTTTGTTTAGAAATGTGTATTTTTCCTATAATTCATGAGACGGCACTTTTTTCAGGTACTGTTGAGTATTATTATGGTGTTGAGAACATCACCTGGAGACTTCTAAAAGTGACGTGTGTGACTGTTCCTAATTTAAAAATTGTATGACTGTTTCAGCTGAAGACACTTTGGAATAATTTCATCGTAAGAACTATACTAAACTTAACTTAAATTAAAATTGATCGACATTTCAAACTTAATCGGCTATGTTTCGGTCTAAATGACTCTAACTTCGAATACATTAAACTCTTTTACAACAATAATTTCAAATAATAATAATAACAATGATAATTCCCACTTGTTCTTAGATATAGTCAAAATATTTAATTAACTCATTTTATTTTGTAATCGGCACTCCATATTGCATATTATTATAGAAAAATATGAAGCGAGTACAATAAAATTATTTTTTTTTTCAAAACGAGTTTGAAAATTTTCGTTGAATTATGTATAATAATGGTTATTTGAAGGAGACAATTTCCAAAAACGAGTCAATACAAGATAAAAAATACGTTATCATAGTCATGAGAAAAATATTTACACTAGATTAAAACGTCTTTCTGGTATTTGCTAAGGATGTGTAGGTCAACCCTCAACTTTTTTGTGAAAAATGTTAAATGGACAACAACAAATGAACTGACAAAATTTATTTACTACTATTTCATGTACACATCTGATGAAAATCAAGTTGACACGTGTTTTATGATGAGTAGTATAAATGCTGTAAAAATCAATGAAAAAGGTCAAAT
The DNA here is from genome assembly GCA_032362435.1 of Melikaiella ostensackeni. Classification (NCBI taxonomy): domain Eukaryota; kingdom Metazoa; phylum Arthropoda; class Insecta; order Hymenoptera; family Cynipidae; genus Melikaiella; species Melikaiella ostensackeni. The sequence continues at coordinate 13,614 of JAUMHM010009639.1, forward strand.
TTCATATCTAGAATAACTTGAAATAACATTGAGTTTTTTTTAATTGAGCAGAAATTTCTGAATCCGCGATGGTTATGTACTTATTCCTATCCTAACAGGTCTTTACATACGTATTTGGCATCGCTGAATCTGAAATCGGTGTCAGATTGAGGGGTTCTCCAATCAGTTTTAAAAAAAAAAGCGAAAAACATGACTTTTCATGTTTTTTCTCATGATTTTTTCCAACAAAAAAAAAACGAAAAATAATAAAAAAGATCTGACCCCGGATTCGAATTATCCAGATGAAAAAACGTCGATGAACATATTTCTGTCTTTTTTTTTACGAAATTTTGCCCTTGCAGGGCATTGAAAACTGTATAAAACCATAGTTACTGCAAATACGATGGGCTGAGTGGTTGAATTGGTATTCGTTTATGTGTATGTACATATATTTATATAAATATTTCTTCTCTTTGTAGATGAGTACATGCTGACCTACTAAGAACAATAACCTTGAACTAGATAGAACTTTCAAGGTCATTTGACCGTCAAAGCAAATATACAATTGGAATCAAATTTTTTTATTCAGGAATTCGAAAGAAGGGTGAATTTCTCATTCGAAATCATATTTCATTGTTTTTCATTGTGACCTGAACATTGTCAAATAAAAAACTACACTGTAGCCTGAATAACATAGCTACTGAAGCTGCAAAGAGCTGATTCGTTCAATTGAAATTCGTGTATGTGTGTATACATATATGTATAGAATATTTATATTTTCTGTAGATGAATATATTCTAATCCACCGAGAACAATAACCTAGACTTTGATATAACTGTCAAGGTCACTTGAAGGTCAAATTGAATGTATCTTACAAATTCTAAAACTTTATACTATTTGTGGGAGTTTCACCTTCAGCTCAAGCATGGCTAGCATTTGACAGATCGATCACGATCGTTACATTCATTTGACACGTGTCGTGCCAAGGTGTGAGTGATGTCTCATACAGGTCCATTTTCAGGGCAGTTGTCATCGTGACCAACACTTCGTAGCAGCAGGTTTCTGAGAGTAATAAAAATAAGTACCAATACCTGTATGAGATATCAATCACACCTTGGCACGACACGTGTCAAATGAAAGTAAGGATCATGATAGATCTGTCAAATTCTAGTCATGCTTGAGATGAAGGCGAAACTCTCACAGATAGTATCAATTTTTAAAATGTGTGAGATATATTCAATTTGGCCTGTGTTATGTGTGACTAACTTAAAAAATTTCATTTTTTTTCTTAATATTGTCCACCGAAAGTTATGGTTTCATACGCTTCCAAGAGTTTATAGAAGATATGTACCAATTTGCTCACCCTTCTATCGTTAGATAAATAGGTATTATTATCATGTGTTTTATGCCCTATTTTCTTCAATGCAGATCATACTTTCCTAAAATTTTCCGAGAATATAAATATATATTCAAAATATTTGTGAATTACACGAAAAATAATTGTATCAAATTACTCAACTTGACTTTTTGTCAATTTGTCTTAATTCATAGATGAAACGGACATTTAAAATTTTAAAAATGCAGTTCTCATGCAAAAACTTTAATAACAAAATTTTAGAAACTGAGTTTTCCAAAATACTGTAAATTTCTCTAAATATTTTAACACGAAATATCATCCTTAACATAAAACGTGTTTTTCTGTGAGAATCTTGAATATTTCGAAACAAATTTGATAGATCATGCAGTCTTGCGCTATTCACAAGTTGCCTTACTTTTTTATGACATACACATACACACAACATACAAAGGTAATTTATTGTGTACACTACCGATTGTAGTACTAAGGTCACTGTACACATATTCAATTCGTATCTTTTCAATTAGAAAAAGTTAACTTTTATATTATTTCGAATGGAATTGTTTCAATTGAAATTTATTGCTTGAGCTCGAACACTTTCGAATATCATATTTCATTTCCTTCTTTTGATAATGTTAAAAAATTTTTAATTTTTAACAATTAAAATTTGAGACTGTTCAATTTTGACGACTTCAAATCAACGTTGTTTTATTCTGAGAGCTGCGAATTGAGAATTATTGAATTTAGAACTATTCACTTTGAAATAGCATAATTTCATCGATATTAAAAATCGTCTCATTAGAAATATTTTATTCTTCAATGGTTGAAATTTTAGATTTTGGGATTTAGCAGTTTTTAAGCTATAGCTTGGATTTCTGCACCTTTTATATAGGTATTTCAATTTTCGAATTAAAATTGGAATGGTTTTATTCGAGAAAATAATATCTACTTTGCACATGAACAATCTTCAAGCTTCTTCAATTACATTTTTTTTAAATCACTTAATTTTTTCGATGATGCACTTTTTAAGTTTTCCTGAAAGTTGGATAATTGAACAAAACTATAATTAGAATAAATTCAGAGGAGCGGATACCAAATTTTTTTCAATCTTTTTTAAATGAAGAAGGGGCTATTTTTCTAAATCCTCTTTCTTTCGAAGTGATTACAGTGACTACTTTCTTCATTCGCATGGGAGTTTCTCACTATTTTTTTGTCCGCGAAAAATATCAAAAACCTAAAAATTAACAGAATGACGACAGTTTTCTCTTCAAATAAAAATCTTTTCTTCAAATATTATATATACGTCAAATAGTCAAACAGCAACTTTTTGCCTTTCTAGGAATTTTACAAACAGCTTTTTTTCCATTTTCGACATTACGCACCGGATGTGTGTGTGCTTGTGTGTATGGGGGGTCTTGAATAATATTGTGGGACTGAGAACATAATCTGCAGTTTTCCGAAAGTGACCTGTGTGACTATTTTCAATTACATAAAAGATTTTATGTCTGTTTTAGATGAAGAAACTTTGAAAACTGTTGTTTAAAAGAACTAGGGGTGGATTTTAGGGATTGCTAAATATTACTGTTAGATTGAGAACTTAACATGAAGTTTTCTGACGGTAACGTGTTTGAATATTTTTATCGAAAAAATTTTAGGTTTGCTTTAGGTGAAGAAAATTGGAAATTTTGCATGAAAGGAACAAGAGGTGAATCATTTGTGTAATTGAATGTTATTATGGTGTCGAAAACATATTCTGGAGTTTTTGAAAATTGACCTGTGTGACTATTTCTATTTTAAAAATTTTATGGCTACTTTAGATGAAGTTATTTTGAAATGTTTCTATTAAAAGAACTAGGGGTTGTTTTTGTTGATTGTTAAGTATTATTATAAGATTGAGAACATAATATGGCGTTTTCTAAAAGTGACCTATTTGACTATTTTCATTCAATAAATTTTATGGTTGTTTTAGCTGAAGACACTGCGAATTTCCGGTTGAAAGGACTAGGGGTGGATTTTAGAGTAAATTTATTTTAAATTTGTAATTTTTTATAACTGTCCGCTAGCGAAAACTATATATGCAGAACAATAGCCATAATTTTTTAGCTGAAAGGAATTCTTTTTTATTTTTGAACATTTCAAATTTTCAAATCCAAAAACGGAACAGAGAATATTATGCAATTTTAATTTTTTTCAACCATTCTCGGAAGCCAGCCCACAAATTTTTGTTCTTCATTCCGAAGAATTATATTAGCTCCATCATTTTCGCTCCACCTTAGCGATAAGGTCTCTCCTCTCCATTTCAATAATTCGATTAAAATAATTTGAGTTTGTAGAAAATTGTTTTCTTAAATAATTAGCGAAATTCATTTCAAGGAAAGTAAGACCATTTTTGATTTTTGTTGGAAATAAGAAACATATATATTTGGGTGATTCATTTTATATTATATATATATATTATTATTATTATTATTATTATTATATTGAATTAAAGTGTCATATAGGCATTGAGAAGACTTAAAATTTTTTTTCATAGGATGCTTGAAATTTATCGACATTCGAAGCTAAATTGGCTATGTCTTGCTTTAAGTGACTACAATTTCAAATACATTAAACTTTTTCACAATAATAATTTCAAATAATAATGATAACAATAATAATTCCCATTTGTTTTTAAAAATAGTCAAAATATTTGATTTACTTATTTGATTATGTAAGTGGCACTCCTTATGGACCAATGTCT
>JAUMHM010009689.1:0-17684 GCA_032362435.1 Melikaiella ostensackeni
CAAATTATCTGCAGCACCCCGAACTCTAGGGTTGTCGGCACTGCTTGCCGACCCATTGTCGGGTGCTCTGCGCGTTCTATCATTTTGAACCGCATTCACAACTGGGTATATATATATATATTTATATTTATATTTATATTTATATTTATATTTATATTTATATTTATATATCTATACCTAGATGTGCCTGGAAGCCGCATTCAGGATACAACTTCAGTGATAGAGGCTCCCCGAAGCAGATACAAGCGTCTCCTTCAACAGATTTGAATTTCCAATCTGTCGTCGTTGAACAAGATATCTGTGACCAACATGCCTGCTGTCCCGGTTTCACTCTATTTGTTTGGGGTGGTTCCATGGGCAAAGCAAGTGCTAATGGCCCTCGACATCGCAACGCATAAGATCATACAAGAAGAGTTTGCATATCAACTAGTCCGTTCTGCGTTTGTATATCCTAACCCGTGAAGGCGAGCACGGACTTCTAAATCTCCAATATCTTTATAACCGAATTATCCTAGGTTGAGTTCGCATCTTCGCAAATGGAGAAGAGCCTCTCCACGGGTGAAGAGAGCAGAGGTCAACGACTTTCTCGAACAGGTCTTCGACAAGAAAATGCATGGAAACTTTTACAGTCATGTAAAAGATCAGTCCTTTTTGATACGGCTAACGTTTTCTTTCGTCAAATCATCTGGTCTTAATTCAGGCACTGAGGGTTTCCTTTTCACTCGTCAGAAAGGTGTCATTTCCATCTTAGCATATTGTAGCCGTATTTTGCGTGAAGAAGTTCTCAGCAATAGGTGCATCTTTGTACCTCTTACGGTGTTGGCTGTGACCCTGACTTGCCGAACGCTCAGAGGGGAATAGAATCAGTTGTCAATCGTCATTCTCACGAGAGGTTATAAATTTACTGGGACTACAAGTTCTCGACAATCATTCATGCTAACACTTAAGGTCTGACATCATTATCATTGACTTCGAGAAACGTACTATTCTTGATCGAATTCTCAGCTTCGGTCGACTACAATATCACAGCGCAGCAAATTTCACACTCGTTCAAAATTTCGTATATCTTCAACACGATGCACAATATACTATGCTTTGAACACGAAATATGTCAACTTTCGGTTGCTCCTGGGATACGACTGCAGTGCCAGTAGATTCGGTATAGGTGCCGTTAACTATCCAAATATTTATTTCAGCAGGACCAACGGTGATCATAATACAGGGTGTCCCAGGTCAACTTGTCCGGACTTATATCGCTGTATAAAAAGTAATAATGAAATGCAAATTATTTTTTCAAAAATTATTTAAAGTTGTAGCTTTTGAATTATAAAACATTAATCTAGACCAATAAGGAGCGCGGTATAAGCAGCCGTGCGTGCGTGAGCGGGAGTCCAACTGTGTGTAAGTGACCGCCGTTTTTCCCTTTGTCATCCCCAAAATAGCGCTCGTTTACATGCTACACATGGCGCGACGAGAACAGATACCGATCTTCACGATGATAGACAGAAAAGAGAAGTTTGATTATTCAGAAAAAGAAACGAAAGAACCTTTGCACAAATAGTTGGACTGATGTAATACCGAGGGATGCTAACAAGGCACTTGTACTAGCACACTTATAAAAATCTTAGGACTTGAAAAATTGTAATACAGGGCCGCGCGAGTCGAATATTGCTAGAGAGTCAACCCTATAAGGGCTGCTTTTTTGACAACAACACAAAGTAATGACCAAAATGAAATTACTCTGAAACAATGGTCAGGGACCCTATTCGAGGAAATATCGAGAAATTTCAGCAATAATCAATGTGGTTGGCACCAAGGATTCACTGAACAATTCAATGACCGAGGGAATGATGTTCTCATATCCCTAAGAAACTGTTATCGTTACAACGCCGATCTGAATCTACTTTGCGGAGTGTTAAAAATTTTCATCCATCCTCTACTTAGAAAGAACGAAGAATTTCTACATTAATCAAAGTGATTGGCACCACGGATTTTTCGAACAACTGGATGACCCAGAGAATGATGTTCTGATATTCTCAGGAAACTACTCTCGTTGTAACACAAATCTGAATTTACATTGCGGGGTGTTGAAAATTTTTATTCTTTCCCTACTTAGAAAGATTGAAGAATTTCAGCGGTAATCTAAGTGGTTGACACCGCGGATTTTTTTAACAACTCAATGACCCAGGAGATGATGTTTTAATATCCCCAGGAAACCACCGTCGTAATGACACCGATCTGAATTTACTTTGCAGGGTGTTGGAAATTTTTATTCAAGAACTTAAGCATTAATCAAAGTAGTAAGTGGTCATTGAGTCGTTAAAAAAATCCGTCATGTCAACCATTTTGATTAATGCAGAAATTTTTCAATTTTTCTGAGTAGGTGATAATTGCGAATTTCTGACACTTTGCAAATTCAATCCAGATCGGTGTTACTAGAAGGGTGGTTTTCTGGGGCTGGTAGAAAATTATCCCCTGGGTTGTTGAGTTGTTCAAAAAAATCCGTCATACCAATCACTTTGATTAATGCAGAAATTCTTTAATCTTTCTAAGTAGAGGATAATTACAAATCTCTAACACCCCGAAAATTTAATTCAGGTCGGTGTCACTGGGAGGTTGATTTCCTGAAAATAGTAGAACATTATCCCCTGGGCCATTGAGTTGTTCAAGAAATCCGTGGTGCCAACCACTTTGATTAATGCAAAAATTCTTCGATCTTTCTAAGCAGGGAAGGAATACAAATTTCTAACACCTCGCGAGTTCAATTTAGATCGGTATCACTACGAACATAGTTTCTCAGGGAAAGTAGAACATCATCCCTTGGGTCATTATTTGATTTAAATGACCCTACGGATCAACCACATTCATAACTGCAGAAGTCCTTTGGTCTTTCTAAGTGGGGTATTATTTAAAATGTCTAACACACCGCAAATTCAATTCAGATCGGTATCACTAGAAGGATAGTTTCCTGGGGAAAGTAGAACATCATTTCCTGAGACATTGAGTTCCTTAAAAAATTCTTGGTGCCAACCACTTTGGTTACTGCGGAAATTGATCGATATTCCCTCGAATAGGATCCTTAACAATTGTTTCAGAGTAATTTCGGTTTGGTCATGATTTTGTGTTGCTGTCACAAAATCAGCCCTTACAGGGTTGACTCTCTAGGAATATTCGTCACGCAACCCTATATTATAATTTCTCAAGTCCTAAGAATTTTCTAAGTGTGCTAGTATAAGTGCCTAGTTAGTTTTCCTCGGTATTACTTCAGTCCAACTACTTGTGCAAAGGTTTTTTCGTTGCTTGTTCTAAATAATCAACTTTACCCTTTCTATCATCGTGAAGGTCAGTATTTGTTTTTGTCGCGCAATGTGTAGCATGCAAGTGAGTGCCATGGTGGGGATGCTAAAGAGAAAAACGGCGGTCTCTTACACACAGTTGGACTCTCGCTCACGCACGCACGACTGCTTATACTGCGCTCCTGATTGATTGATCCAGCTTAATTGTTTTATAACTCAAGAACTACAACTTTAAACAATTTTTGAAAAAGGAATTTTGATTTTTTAAATATTTTTCATACAGCTATATAAGTCCGGATAAGTTGACCTGAGTCGTCCTGCATTTTTCTTGGACTTTAGAACCTCAGGGTTACAAAAAAAAATTCAAAAGAAATAATTGAATTGGTGAATAATGACAGAAATATTTTCTTCAGTTTCGAAAGGGTCCCTATTAAATAAAAAAAGGATATTATGCATCTAGAGATTAAAGCGCGAGATAAAATACGCCTGCTTCTTTCCGTGGTGCATAGAATATTTTCTTCAACACGTAGGGAAAAATCGCAGATTTTCGAGTCATGTGAAGTAGGCTGGATACTTCTTCTTCTTAACTTGAGAAAAGAATTGAGAAAAAAGTCTTGACAGCGAAAAAGCTCGTGACAGATGGAAAACAACCCGGACGTGCCGCCACCGACGGAGAATCTTGTTGCCGATACGGCGACCTCATCATTTGTGATAGAATGTACTAGATTCAATCGAATTTTGATCTATCCAGTTTTCGTCAATTCTCAACCTTTTGAGACCGCCTTCCTGACGACTGAAAAGCACTGAGATGACACTCAGAAACAGCACTGAGCTCTCAGTGTCGTTTCAGGGACCGAATTTGCCGATTTCGGCACCTAAAGAGTTTAGGGTTTAGGGTTATTTGAAGGGCCAGACATTATAAATCTCGTCAAAGAAGATTTATGACAGCGTCCTGAGAAGCTTATCTTAATTCATATAGCTTTTGACCTATTAAAATTATACGGTAAAAATAAGTTGCATTTATGGAAGATAGTTTAATGAAAGTTAAAAAGGTCTGGTTACACGATGTGATGACACTATAAAGTCTGTATTAGAATTCCAGAAATCTAACGTGGAGTCGGTACAAAACGAAAAAAATTATTTTTTTTGTTTCATTAAACTTCATCTCGGGTGATCCCGGTTTCTTCGTAATCAGCCACGGACTCAGTCAAATGCGTGATAAGTTGAAGACGTTATAAATTTAACACGATGTTGAAAATCTCTTGCGACGATGTTGTGGTAGGCAGAAAAGTAGGTGTATGATTTAGTTTGGAGTTCGTCTTTACGATCTTGATTTCATAGGTTGCCTGCAAGTTCCAGTTAAGCGGTCAAGCGATGTCGATGATACAGACTTTTCCACCTTTTTCTCACGCATCACGATGTCAGGTCGACTGGCTTAGATATAATGATCTGTCTGGATGGTAAAATCCCAGTATAAGATGTAGTCTTTGTTTTCTAGAAGGGGCACTGGAATGTATCTATAGAAAGGCATTCCATTGCGTCTCTAATTTCTCTATGGTTTCTGGTCTGATATTGAAGGCTTCTTCTGAGGACAATTTCGTGGGCGTGTAATCGAGATCTGCTTCACAGATGGTGTTGTAAAGCGCAGCATCTTGCTTGCTGTTGAAATAGACTCGCAACTGTAAAACTTGCGATATACACAGTTGCTTGACATCTACAATGCCTATACTCCCTCTACGTCTTGGTAAAATACCCTTTCAATCGCCGAATTATTCTGGTGCATTCGATGCCTGGTACTTTAAACGCGGATAGTTCTGCTTATCCTCTCAAGGTATGTATTTGACTTTTTGATAAGCCTAAAAGAGTACGTGAGGGCAGCGATGGCATTGGTATTCATAGTCCTGATGTTGATCGAGTTGAGAGAATACTTCAGAATCAATCTGAGTCTTGTAGTAAAGACAATCATGAGGCTTGACTGTCGTTTCCATTAAATGCACTGTTCTGCATTTGTTTAGTCCGAACTTCATGTCGATGTTATTAGAAAATGATTTGTTATTTGGATCACTTGCTGCAGTTTCTGGTTTAAACTAGCGTATAACCTTAGGTCATCCATGTACAGAAGATGTACTAGTTGATGACCATCCTCGTTATCATGTGTTTTGAACCCATGGCACATGCTATTTAGCGTTTTTCTCAATTGTTCTGTTCTGATATTTTTTTTGTTTTTTTTTTCAACTGTTTCCTCGGGCGAACCTGGTTTTTTATCATCAGTCACGAACTAAATCGAATATCTGATAAGTTAAAGATGTGATGAACTTAATACGACTTCGAAATTCCTTGCGATGATATTGTAGTAGGCACAAAATTAGGTTTATTGAGTAGTTTGGAGTTCATCGCTTATCGCTTGTCGTGGTAGGGCTTAAGCTTTTCTCTCATGACTCTGAAGGATATGTTGTCGGTAGCATTGCTACTTATAGGGTTTCCCATGCCAGACAGATAAAGAATGAAGAGGAAAGAGACTAAGAGGAACACCAAAACCTACCAAAAATGAAGAATTTATATAATATGTTGAAACGATGATAGCTTCCTGAGGATTGTTAGGGTGCCCCTAGAGCTATCCTGCTTTATATCATCAGTCACGAATGCATTTTTGTAATGCAATCAAGTGATCTGATGAGAGTGATGTCGATAATTTGACATATTGGGCAGTCTGGTCTAATTTTCACTCCGCCATCCACGAGCAGCGTTGCAGCCAAGTACATGATGGTGGGACCTACAGAATCCGAACCGCCAGAACCTCGGTAAAAGTGCACTGAAAAATTTCCAGAGGTACCGGCTCAGGGATCGATCCCCGGACCTCTAGTGGGAAGTCGTAGCGCTTAACCGCCTGAGCCACTGAGTCATCATTATGAATAATAGTATTATTATTATTACTATTATTACATTAAATTTATTACGCAACTACACACATGGTGACTTATCAACACTAAAACACATTATGGCGTGCCTAAACAGTTTCAAAAATCTTAATCGATGAGGATTCGAACCCTACATACCTACCTAAAACTACATAAGCATGAGCCTAACTCACGCTGCACGCATAAGCCAAATGAGCTATCGCACGCTTGGACTTCCGTGTAGAAATCTTGGGAAAGCATTATAGGGTCAGGTTAGTGACAAAATGAAGATATATAATCTGTTTCCCAAGAGAAGGCTCAAACGACCGACAAATTTTGGATTAAGTATTTATCGTTGGGAGGTCACTGGGCAAGATTTGCCAAGATGGCTATACGCTGTTGCATAAACATTGGCACCAAATGCATGGGACTGACATTTATTTTTTAAGTATCTTCGTAGAAAATAATTTTTTACCATAAGTTTATCCAGAAGTTAGTTTTTATTTTTCAAGGACCATTTTATGAAATGATGAAATTGATTATTGTTGGTTTTATTGATTTTATTATTTCATTAAATGGCCCTTGAAAAATAAGGACTAATTTTCAAATATATTTTTGGTGACATATTATTTTCTGAGAAGATATTTACAAAATAAAGTTTCGTCCCATACATTTTGATGACAATGTTTATGCACCAGCGCACAGTGGGAGGAAACGCACTATTTACATTCTCATCAGAGAATGTATTAGATTTGTGTGAAATTTGCCTCCCCTCGCCGTTTTTGTGAAATTTCCACGTTTTGAGACCCCCTGAACCCGAAAAACATGTTTTGACGAATGTGTCTGTCTGTCAGCCTGCCTGTCAGTCAGCCTGCCTGTCTGTCTGTGTGTCTGTAGATTTTCAGTTTGTGAGCACGATAACTTTCTAAAGAATTGACCGATTGGATTGGCCTTTGGTATACTCTTTTAGTGTCCTAAAATGAAGGTCAAGTTCGTTAGCCAGCCATTTTGGACAAAAATTCAAAAAGTGAGAGCATTTTGAGAAATTTTGAGACCACTTTTTCTGAATTCGCAAATTATATGCACAGATTTTCGTAGTACTTGAAAATTTGAACCATTTATCTTCATGACTTTTTCCGATAAAAAGAAAATTGTAAGCGTTATACCATTTAACAAATTCAAAAAAAGAAACGAAAATGAAAATTTTAAGCCAAACAATGCACGATATGAAAAAAAGTCAAGAAAATAAGCACGTTTCTCCTTGAAAGCCCTACAAGATTGCCATAACGACTTTTTGAATTTTCTTGGAAAATCGAAAATTCAAATTTTGAGCCAAATAACGCGGAATACGAAAGAAAGTTGAGATATCAAAATTGTTGCTCTCACGAAGACCTGTAAATTTACCTGTGAACATTTTTTGGTACGAGGCATAGTTTGTTTTTTAAGAATAGAAAATAGTATTCGAATATTTTTATGTTTGAGCCAAACAACGCGAGTTGAGAAAAAAATAGTCAAAAAAGTAGAATTTGTGCTTTTAAAAGATCAAATAAAATTGCTGTTAAACATTTATTTATAGGGCCAATCGTAGATCAAGATGATTTTTTGAATCGTCCTTTCAACTATTTATTTGTATATACTATAAGGTGAGCGCTGGAAATCGAGTGCAAATATTATGATGAGAATGTATTCCTTAAGGCTGATAGAGCCCTGAGTGAAAAAATTTCCCATTTCCTTTGAAATCAAAAGCAAATTTAGTAATTTGTACATGAAGAACATATAATACCGAGCGCGAAGCGCGACGACCGAATGATAACGAGTTATTATAAGCTCTTATGTTTTCGCGAAAGTGACCAGATTTAGGATGTGATTCATCATAAGAAACAGTAAATGTAGAGATAATTCCCGATATTGAATGTAAGGATTCGAGAATTGCAATAAAACTCTGTTTGGATAAATTCGTTTGACCCTGATCCTCACCTGATGGGGTGAAAATGACCCCAAATTCGGATGCAGCGACCCCAAAAACGCTCTAGAAGAATGATTTCATCCGATTCAATGGGTTTTTTCTCTTTTTGACCTAGAAATGACCTTGATCCTGATCTCATTGGGTCGAAATCACCTCGGATTCGGATTCAGCGACCCTAAAAACGTCTAAGAGTAGAGCTTTTCTCCAATTCCATAGTTTTGTCAATTTGACCTTGGGATGACCTGTATTCCGACCCGATGGTGTGAAAGTGAGCTCGGATTCGGATTTAGCGACCCTAAAAACGTTTTAAAGTGGTGGTTCATGCCGATTCAATTGTTTTTTATCATTTTGACCTTCACTTGACCTTGATCCCTACCTGATAGGGTCAAACTGACCCCGAATTCGGATTTAGCGACCCAAAAAACGTGTGACAATAGAAGATTTCTCCGATCCTACGGTTTTCTTCATTTTGACCTTCAATTGACCTTGATCCTGACCTGATGGGATCAAACTGGCCCCGGAATCGATTCAGTGACCCCAAAAACGTAGAAGTATGGTGGTTTAGCTCGGGATTCAGAATTGTTTTTGTGGGGCTGTGTAATATAAAATATAACTTCTGAATTTTGTATTCACAAAATTTAAATTTAAAAAATTGATAGCAGCGGTGAGTACTTATCATTTTCACTTTTAATTACATATGAATTAACGACAATAATTAAAATCGTATTTATCAATTACATACTAAACAAATTTTAGGTTTCACGATTGAAGTGTTTTCAAAAAAATTTGAAGTGATTGATTTTAAGAGATTTTATGAGATTCGAATCAATTTTTATTGTTTTTGAAAAATTTATAAGAAATTGTATATATTTAAATATATTTAAATGAATTTAAAAGTATTTTCAAAAAATTTATAGAAGTTGAACAAATTTAATTTAATTTCAAAATATGAAAAATTTGTCTGAATTTTTTTAAATATTTAAAATCTCTACAAACATTATAAAAAAGTTTTTGAATTAATTGGAATATTTCAATTATTTTAATATCTTTAGAAATAAATTAATATCTTTTTTAATCTTTTGAAGCATTTATAAAATCTGTTGATATACATTTGAATATTATTATTTATATTAAAATCTGAAAAAATGCACTTTAATTCGTTAAAATGATCTAAGTTATGTTGAAATAAATTTAAAAAATGTTTATATTAATTGAAATCACTTCAAGCCTTTTGATATACTTCTGCATTATTTAAAATGTATTAAATATCTTGGAATATATTTAATTTTTAAAATACTTTGAAATGTATTTAAATATTTTTCAATCTTCTTAAAACACACATACAAATAAAACATTTAAAAAGTTGTATTATCTTTATAAATATGAATTCACGACAATAATTAGAATTGCGTACGTAAATTGCATACTAAACCAATTTCAAGTTAAACAAAATTGGAGTGCTTCTTAAAATTTGAAGTGATAGATTTTAAGAAGTTTGATGAGATTCTAATACATTTTTATTTATTTTAGATAATTTTTAAAAAATTTTAGAAATCAAAAAATATTTCTATCAATTCAAGAAGGTAACAAAGAATTTTATAATATTTTCAAAAATATTAAATGATTATAGAAGAATTTACAAAAGTTTAAAAAAAATGTTATTTCAAAATTTTAAAAATTTGTTTGAGTTCATTAAATTCTTCATAATCTATAATTTTAAATAACTTGAAAGATCTTTAATTTTTTTCAAACTTTAGGAAATGAATTAATATATTTTTGATTTTTTCGAAAAATTTATAAAATCTTTGGAAATCTATTTAAATATTTATATTTCTCAGTAAATCTTCTGACATCCATTAAAATTGATTAAGATACCACAAATTATGTTGGAATCAAATAAAAAAATTTTATATTGCTTGAAGTCACTTGAAGCTCTTTGAAATACATTTCATTCATTTAAAATGAGTTAAATTTATTTAATATTTTGATGTTAGTGTGTTAATTACTGGTCAAAATGATTATTTGGAGAAATGAGGAAAAATCTACTTGACAAAATAACATCAATATTCTAAATTTATTTATTCATTTCAAGAGAATTGATGTTATTTTAATGAATTTTGATTGATTTTATGAAATTTATTAAAAGTTTTCGAAAATTAAAATTATCGAAAATAATTTTAGAAAGTCACGAAATATTTCATAATATTTTAAAAGAAGGAAAATTATTTTAAACGAATTCATATATATTTGAAAATTTCAATCTGATTTCAAAATAAAATAAAAAAATTAACTTTAAAGTTTGTATAGTCTATACAAATATTATTATAACATTTTTTTAAATCAATAAAAAACATAAAACACTAAACATATAAAATATATTAAAAAATTATTATTACTTACATTCAATTTGAGATTAATATTTCTGAAATGATTTTTCCTTTTCCTAAATGGTCCAATTTCTCTTTCTTTTGAAAAACGTAAGCTCAACCACTGTAATAATACATATGGTATACATAAAATTAAAATAATAGCAAATGAAAATTCTTATAATTTATTGTTTTTAAACATAACATTTGATATCTATCTTTTGTGGACACAAAAAAATACATGTATCCTACAAATTTTAATGTGTCAGAAAATATAATTTAGTATAGAACTGTTAACTACACATACTTTGCAAAAATTAAATAATTTGAATTACAAATAAATTGTAATACTTACATTATATGGAACGATAGTTATTAAATAAGAGATTTCTCATGAAAAAAATATAAATTGCGTATGTCACTACTCGTAACATGAGTTGTACGCCTTACGTACGATCAGTACAGCCTCACGTACACTCACTAACGCTCGTAACATAAGTTGCACGCTTCTTCTTCTTCTTCCTTTCTTTCTTTTAGATCCGCCAATCGGCGATCTACTTTGACACTGGACTAACTGAACCATGCAAATGCTCCATACACATAAACAGTCACACAACGTTACGGAATCGAACTTTGAAATTCAAGTTCGATAGTAACGCTTTTAAGGAACACAAGCAAATAAGACACAGAGTAAAAGTGTCCGCTACACACACATATTGAGCCACACATTCATAACCTTGCGTTTCGCTTATCGTTACTCTCGAACTCGAGGATATCGAATAGAGATTTCTTATATAGGCATGGGCGGATTAGGACCCTTCGGGGCCCGGAGCTAAAATAACGACGGGGCCCCTTTAAGGCGGCGGATTTTAGGAAAAAGAGCATATGCGTTCTCATTGTAGAAGAGATTTTTATGTAATTAAATTCACTTCAATAACAACAAATAAAAATTTATTTACACGTGAAAAGTGCAGAGAATAGTATAGCAATCAAATTTTTTTTCTACTTTTTGCTTCAGCAAATTCTTTTATCAAGTCATCGAAGTTCATCAATCTAAGTAACTCCTTTTCGATTGTAAGAAGAGACAATGTGGATAGTCTTTCGTCGCCCATAGTAGATCTATGCAAGTCTTTTATTCTTTTCAATACTGAAAATGATTGCTCGCTTTCACAATTTGCTATAGAGATAGTAACAAGTAGTCTGTATGCAATATACACAGTTGGAAAAACAGACGCCATCTCGTTATTGACTATCCAATTCAATACAAGTATAGGACAAATTGTATTGTCGTTTGCTTTAGCTTTTTCGTCCGATCGATTAGAGAAGTAACCTGGTAATTCTTGATTTTGTATTTTCACTCGTGGTATGAATTGTTTGAGTTCAATCAATAAATCTTCACTCAAATCACTTGAATAGACTTCAACTAGTTTTTTAGCCTTCGCTCCCAATTCTTCCCCATCAATAGTCAATAGTTTAGTTAAGAATCCAAATAAACCAGTAATATAACTATAAGCGTCGCTGCGATTTTTCAATTCCATTGCTAGTTTATCTACGAGTATCATTACGTAAAACGTTTGAATTTTACACTTTTCAGATCCATGCGCCTCCGCCGGCATGGGCCAGGATGCGTGCTTGTTTCGACACAAAAAAATGAAAAAGAATTTTAACTATCGGATACGCATACGTACATAGTGATAATAACAAGTCGGTTTATAGAACTTTCGTAATCATTTGATACTGTTTTAGCTAATTATGTTAAACTTGAAATACAACTGAATAGATTACTGAATACAACTGAATAGAAAATACAACCTCAAGCGATTTACTCGTACATATAAAAAATTTTTTTAGCATTTTCAAATAATATTTTGTCAAATTCCATTTGGTTCAGATACATTCTATCCTTTATTATTTTTTTTCTGTATAACCGGGTTACTTTACTGAATATTATATTTTTTCCTCGGGGACTAAGGGGCCCCTCACTAGCGCGGGGCCCGGTGCTTCAGCACCAACAAGCCCTCCCCATGATCCGGCAGTGTATATGGGATTGGGTACATCAGCGCCCTCAACTCTGTAGCACCTTTAATTTGATTCCTCCGAGATGGAATTTTGTCATTTGGACACGTCGAAATGGCAGTCTACGTGATTGCTCTTTGTTTCTTGGTGCAATGGGAAAAACAAAAGAAAATCTATGTATGTCGATGTCTTTTGTTTCTCGACTACACACGAGACCTCCAAGTTTGATTCAGAGAAAGGTCGAGTTCTGTGTATTGATAATTTTTTGAAATCATTTCTTTATATAAATTGTTTAAACTATGTCCAATTGATGTTTATCTCTTACAAGTCATTAGTAAATATTTTAATCCACAATTCTCTCCCGGAAATACAGGTATAAAATTCTCGAATATTGATTTTAATCAGAAAGCGGTAACAAATTGCGTAAAATTGAATAGTGGGGGGTGGTCTGATTTCTTTTACGTTTATGGCGAAATTGTACAGAAAAGCCTCGGAAAATGCGTTACGAATGGGGAAGAGTGAAAAAGGGGAAAAAACGTTACGTGATAAGTGAACGCTCTCTTTAAAAACACTTTTGTTCCCTAATTTGTTTATAACTAAATAACAAAATTTTCTATGCATCTGAAACCACTGAAATTAATTTTCGGAAAGTTTCTGCGCCAACAAAGAGTACATTTGAATGAATCAGCGCGGGTCGGTGCACTGGTTGGACTGGCCAGCTCACAGTGGTGCACGAATTGGCTAATCGTGTTTTGATACGTGAACAAATTTTTTTTTCTGCTTGAAATGCTTCGTATTAATGTGACATCGATTCACGAGAAGAATTAAAAAGTTAACAATAACCATTGTTATGAACATTTTTTGTTGCAAAAGTTCTTTTTTGAGGCTTTTTTATATTTGAACTTCCCTTAATCATCTGAATTGATGCAGATATTCCAAAAAAATAATATATGTTTGATAATATTTGGTAAAATATAGCAATTAAAATTTTTATGAACAATCGTTGTGGAAAAATGTTTAATTTTTTTTTTAAATTTGACCTACCTTTAATCGTCAGGAAGGCTACAGATATTTCTATAAGTAATAGATGTATCTTTGATAATATTTGGAGAAATATACTAATAGAAATGTTTGTAAATAATTAAGATAAATAAATTCGAAATTTCGGCAGTTTAACGTAGAAGAAAATCGTTCTTTTCATTAAAATAGCTTGAGACTAAGTTGAGAGGCTAAGCTAGTCACAAATAATAATAAAAATGTACTATTAAATATTTTTATGAATAATTCATCGTATTTATTAATTATAATGTGTTCAAGGAATTTTCATTGATGTAAACAAATTCATGAAAAAGTTCTTGTTTTTCTACATCCATTATCAATTCCGTTTTTTAACGAAAACTTTTACAAAATTGGGTTTTTGCCTAACAAGTCGGTAGGTTATTTGCAAAAGATTTTTCATTGAGCGAATCTTAGCATGCAGTGTTATTATTCATTCTCAAGCTATTTCGATTGAAACTCCGATTTATTTCTACGTGAAACTCTTATAGCTTCAAATTTGTTTATCTTAATTGTTTATAAACATTTAAATTGTTATATTTACCAAATATTATCAAATATATATTATTCGTAGGAATATTCGTTTATCTAATTTGTATATGAAAAAATTTTAATTGTTATATTTTGCTGAATATTATCAATCATACATTATTTTCAGGAATATTTTTAGCAATTCAGATGATTAAGGAAAATTTAAATCTGGAAAAAACCTTAAATTGAAATGTTTTGACCCAAAAACTGTTTATAACAGCGGTGACTGTTAATTCTCAAATTATTTTTGTGATTGAATTTCAATCTTACATTAATACGAAACAGTTTTAGCAGAAATAAAGTTTTCCACCTACAATAACACTATTTGCCAATCTGTTCATCAAATTTGTTTATAACAATTAAATGGATCGGTAAGAAAATTATTTGTATTTCGCGAGTCACCATGCATTGATCTGAGACCATATAACGTTTACCTAAACAGTCGTTAGAAGGTGAAAAATTGTTAAGTAAAAAATGTCACTTTTTCTATAATTTGAGTGAAAATCTTGTAAATAAACAAATAGAGAAGAAGAAAGTTACGACCGCGAGGCTCTTCATAATCTAATGAACTTTAATCTTGAGTAAAATTGAAAATCGGACCAAGATTGAAGGCTCTAGACATTTTTGAACGACAAATGTGCATTTTTTACCATTGTGCGGCTGTTTGAGCGCGAGGGAGGGTTTCCTTAGGATATATTCCCATAACCGCATAACTGAAGAAGTACCATTATGTCGACCAAGTATATTATTGGAAAAAAGGAAGCTTCCTTTCAAAGTTACTTTGAAAAAAAGCAAACGTAGCCGAAGAGTATGAAATGTTAAATAAACATTTCACATCGTAATTTGTTTAAAAATTAAAAAATTTAGAAAAAATAGATTTCGTAGGATGGAAGAGCCCGAAACTTCCTTCAGAAATTACTCGTAGAAAATTCAATTCGCATTTGTAGAAAGGAAGTTATGACCATTTGAAAATACCCGTTTTGCCCTGGAAAGAAAGTTCCACCCCCTGTAGTTCGGGGAGGGATGGTGGTAAAAGTCTATTAATTGGTGGGTGAACTACTAACTTATAGGAAAACAATGTCCAAAAAATTGAAGGCAGACGAGAGACATGACTGTTAAAATTAGATATAATGCCCCATATACGCATTAGGGTACCTCATGATCGGCCATTTTTTTTAGACTCAAGAAAAATATATATAAGAGGTCGTTACCTAGGTTTCTATGCTGAAGACACGACTTCTGAACTTTTTAAGTATATGGTCAATACGGGTAGTGTGATAACAGTGTTGGTGTGATAAAGAGAAAATAAATTTATCGAATACATTTCAAATCAGACAGGCAATGCAAATGTAAGTCACAGAACCGGTCGCCCATGACATATGTTTTTTTCAAAGAAAATAAGAGAACACGTATTTTACCAATCTAATAAAATGAAAATTTGACGGAGTGTTTACAGCGGTTTGCTATTGCGGTACAAAGACAAAAAGTTTTGCAGTCGTCACTGATGAAACGAAACATAATTCTGCTCATGCTTTGTTGGCTATGGAACGCATTCTGGAAAGTTACAAAGAACAAGTTCAATCTGAATCTATGAAGGAAAGTACCATCATTTCAGATCACTTTAAAAATCTGTATCAGTTTCACGAGTTGTCAGAGTCACCTGTTCCTAAAATTTGGGTATTTTTTGCAACAGTGGACGGTAAAGGGGCTTGCGATGGTATCGGAGTCATTCTCAGACATATAGCCACTGCCTATAATTTCAAAAAATTACACGCTGAAAATTATTGACAATGCCGAGACTTTTGTAAGAGAAGTACAAAAGTACACGTTCTCAATAGAGAATTTGCATGCATTTTTTATCGTTTTATACAAAAGTTGATGATCTAAGCACTTGACAAGAGTGCTTAATTTTCAATTTTAAGTATTTATAGCTTATTTAATGTTGGTTGCAGATGTCGTTATACGGAGCGCACAAAAAAGTGAAGCATAAGCAGATAATTTATTAAATATTTTAATTTGATGACTCTCATTCATAGTATTTCATGTTAGTATGGCTCCAGTTTCTTATTAACTGATGTAACGAATAGACATTTCCATTCAACCTTCCGAAAAACATGGAGAATTTGAAGATTTTGCGAATGCGCTTAGAAATAACCTTCTTCCATCATGCACCTCAAGCGTTTGATATTTCAAATGTCAATGAATATTGACACTAAGTATCGATATAAAATAAATTGAATGTGACACGCAATTTTTTCAAAAATACTGAATAACCAATCACTGGCAAGGACTGCCCGTATAACTGACGTCACACAAATCATAGAAACTCCTATTCCTGCAAGTTTTTTTCACTTTTAAAAATTGAATTAGAAAACATTTAAACCTGATATTGATTTATTTCTTGTAAAAATAAAATTTATTTAACGTCCCCTACGAGATGCTATAATTATTTTCCGTATTTATGACATATGCAAATTCTCTATCGAATCAATTTTAATTACGGTAGAAGATTCGGAAAAGTTTCGAAAGGTTAAAATTCGTGAATAGAAAAATGTACCAGCTATCCCACGCATTCAGAAATGTCACGTTTGGAAGATGGAATTTAACGAAAATAGAATCAGGACGTCTTATAGGGCACGAACGGCTAAACACGAATTACAAGAAATGTAATGAGCTGATATGATTGATCGGCCATATGAGTACCAAGTTAGCAAAAAAACATGCAACATTTTGTTGAGTTTCCGCCGGATTAAGAAGAAGGACAATAAACCTCATCGGAGACAAGAAAGAAAACTAAAATATCCTTATTAGATCAAAAGTTATAACAATTTAAAGACATTTTTTTCAAACCTTAAAAATTCAAACACTCAATAACTTCATGAATTTTTTTTTATCAAAACGGCAAAATACGTGTCCTCTTATTTCCGTTGAAAATAACATATTTAATGGGCAGCTGATTCTGTGACTTGAAGTTCCACTGCCTGTCTGATTTGAAATGGATTCGATCGTGATAAAAAACAAATTAGTTATTACCTTTTTCTGTTATAACATAATGATTTCAGAAAACTCCAGTTTGTAAATGTGTCATCTGGTCTTTGGGCTTGAATTGAAAACCTGCAGACTTAGGGTAAGTGTTATATCTATGTTTTGATTTTATTTTTCTTGAGAAATACGAAAATCTGTCAACAGTTCGAGGATAGTTGGAAATGTTAATGAAACTTATTTTTGCAATAAAAATGTAAGTACATAATAATAACTGGTAAATTATATATATATATATATACATATATATATAATTAAAAAATGGTTCAAACAACCACCGCAGGGTCCCCCTGGGAGCGACTGCCACCCATGAAAATGACACCGGCTCCCAATAGAACCGCGGTAAATGACACCCATGGCCACGTCTCACAACCGTGAGATGGGCGGCCACAGGGAACGGTGAAATCGCTATGAAGGGCCGGCGAAACCCTCGTGAATCCTAAGGACACGGAGCGACCCAAGAATGACAGCTCTCTGCATCCATCTCGCAAGTGCTTTGGCATTTTTCTGGCAC
>JAUMHM010009704.1:0-17682 GCA_032362435.1 Melikaiella ostensackeni
CTTGCTGAATGCACCCCACTGAGAGCTATCACCATAAACCCAAGACAAAAATTTGATGTCTAGCAAGTCTGGCTTATCAGACGGAATCAGACTTCAATGTCTTGGAGACAAAATGGAACATCTTGGAGACATAATCAAGACGAAATATTTTTACACGGGATATATTGGATTTTTGATTGGCAGGGAGTTGAGAAATGTGTAATAACTGTTAGAAACTAGCATAAATTTAAGTTTTTATCATATTTTGCCACTTTAAATTAATTATTGGAATATAAGAAATTTTATGACGGGGTCTACACTATATAGTTACGATTCTAGTTTCAGTATACAACTTATGCTACTAATCCCGGCCTTAGAAATATTGTTTTTCTCACAAAATAATGAAAATTTTCCGACTCTTCGTTATTTTCATGTATAAGATAGATGCGGGTGAGAAAAGATTTTTTTAAATGAAACTTTAGGGGAGTCATTTTGAACCCAATCAACAATTCTTGCACCCTTTTCTAATGAGGAATCAAATAAAAAATTTCGCTGCTGTCTAATGGGCATCAAAAAGATGTTGTTTAAAATATTCTCAAACACTCTCAAATATTTTTTCGTCAACATAAAGCTTTCTAGTGATCGGAAACTAAAATAAATGATTGATAATGAATTATTTCATGATGAGAGCTCACGATTCTTAACCGGCTTTGATGTTTTTTACATAAATAAAGCTCAGCCTTTAAAGTGTCAAAGCAAATTGAGGTCCGATTTTTTTTTCATTTTGCGAATTTCATTATTTAAACAAATAAAATGTGAGAACTAAAAATTTCAATAATAAAGAGCTTCGCAAAGCCATTATTTCCGTTATTATAATAGCTTTACGAAGCTCTTCACCTGGGTTGATTGCTAGAGAGACTGATCAAGCGACTAGTGTCGGAGCGACGTTGTGAGATTGATCTAAAACCTTTTCATTCTCTTCCTAAACATCCCCTACCCAAATTTACCATACAAATTCCTTCATTCCCAGTAGTGAAACGAGACCAGAACCGAACGAGTTCTGGTATAATAAAAAAAAAAAAATATATATTATATTATATAAGATATATAAGTTTAAAGATGCAAGATTTTTTCTGCCCCCTTTTTCAGTTAGCGTTTTCCAAAAGGAAATTTGGAAATATAGACTTTTCTCAGTACCGTTTGCCATTTAGAATCTGAAGGATATAGAGTATTATGCTCTGCTCCTTTTTTCATTCAAGAAATAAATTTAGGAAAAAGTTTGTAAAGACTGAAAGGATTCCTGGTGATCCTGATGCCCAGAGAAATATAATAAAAAACGCAATACGATATATTAGGATAGCTATTTCTTTATTTATAAAGAGTGAGAAAGTTAAAAAATGCAGAGGTTTTTCTGTACCCTTTTTCAGTTTACTTTTTCTATTAATAAATTGAAAAATAAAGAGTTTTCTCAGACTCCTTTCCCATTTAGAAACTGACAAATAAAAAATATATCAATTTCTTTTATCATGAAAAGTGAAGAAATTGAAAAATACAGAGTTTACTCAATTCTTCCTTAGTCCTCTTTCTGACAAATATAGTGCTTCCTCTTTTCATTTTTCATTTTAAAAAAAATTAGATTAAAGTTTGATAAGATTGAAAAGATTTCTAGTGGTCCTGGCGCTCGAAAAAAATACAATAAAGAAGACAATAAGATATATTAATATTATTATATATTATATTATTATATAATTATAATAATATATTATATTATATAAGATATATAAGTTTAAAGATGCAAGGTTTTTTCTGTCCCCTTTTTCAGTTAGCGTTTCCCATAAGGAAATTTGGGAATATAGACTTTTCTCAGTACCGTTTGCCATTTAGAATCTGTAAGATATAGAGTATTATGCTCTGCTCCTTTTTTCATTCAAGAAATAAATTTAGGAAAAAGTTTGTAAGGACTGAAAAGATTTCTAGTGATCCTGATGCCCAGAAAAATGCAATAAAAAACGCAATACGATATATAAGGATAGCAATTTCTTTTATTATGAAAAGTGAAGGAGTTGAGAAATGCAGAGTTTTTTCTGTCCGTCATTTTCAGTCCCATTTCCCTAATAAGAAATTGAAAAATAAAGAGTTTCTTCTGTTCCTTTTTACATTAAAAGAAAAATTAGAAAAATGTTCCTGAGAATTTGAAAGATTCGTTGTGGCCCTGATGCTCAAAAAATACAATAAGAACACAAAAAGATATACCGGGATTTCAATTTATTTCTTTAGCAAAAGTAAAGTATCTAAAAAATGCAGAGCTTTTCCTGTCCCCTTTTTTAGTTCCCTCTTCTATTAAGAGTTCGGAAAATATAGCGTTTTCACAGTCCGCTTTCTCATTTGGAAACTGCAAAATACAGAGTATTATAAGCTACCTCTTTTTTCACTGTCTTTTTCCTATTCACACATTAAAAAAATACAGAGTTTTCTTAATCCTTTCTTAACCCCTTTTCTCATGTAGAAATTGAAAAACATAGAGTTCTTTCTGTCCCTCTCCCCAAACCGAGATTTTTCTGACTCCTTCTTTAGTTTCTTTTCGTATCCAGAAATTGTAAAATATAAGGTTTTCTCAGTCCCTTTTCCCATTTAGAAACTGGAAAATACAGAGGTTTCTCTGTTTCTCATTACGTTAAAAAAAAGAATTGGAAAAATATTTGTAAAAATTGGAAGGATTCCTGCTGGTCCTGATGCTCGGAAGAATACAATAAACACACAAAGGTATGCCGGTATTCCAATTCCTTATATAATGAAAAGTGAAGAAATTGAAATATACAGACCTTTTTGTGTCCCCTTACTAAGCACCCTTTTTCCATTTATGAATTGAAAATACAGAGTGTACTTATTTCATTCTTAGTCCCCTTTTCCATTTAGAAGCTGATAAATACAGAGCTTTTTCTGTCCCCTCTTTCAGTCCCCTCTTCCCATTCAAAGAACAATTTGTAAATTGATAAATACAGAATATACTTAATCCTTTCTTAGTCCCCTTTCTGAGAAATGTAGAGCTTTTTCTTTCCATTTTTCATTCAAGAAAAAAATGAGATTAAAGTTTGGGAAGATTGAAAAGATTTCTGGTAGTCCTGGTTCTCAAAAAAATACAATAAAGAAGACAATAAGATATACTAGGGTCAACCGACTTCGACAATAGTGGACGGCAACCCCTTCAACGTATTGATTACAATTGCGGTCGTCTACCGTAGAAAAAAGAGAAAGAAAATAATATGCGATAGCGTGTTAATGATGTAATTAACTGTACTTTAAAACCTACCATTGAATTTGTTGATTTTCTTGGAAAATTTCAAGCCTCAGTAGAGTTTTCCAGCTTGATTAGAAGCTAAGTTATCATTCTCTGCTTTTATTTACTGCCGGCACCAAAGTTATGAATATTTTCGAATTTTTCAAAAATGTACGCATGAATATAACTTCAAGGTAACTGCTTGATTTTTCGCAAAAGAATTCATGCACTTTTTCACGAAATACGATGGTCGAAAGTTGATCAAGTTATAAAAGGTGCTTTTAACCACGTTTTTTCACTTCTTTGAAAATTTTCATCGAAACTTATGGACGCATCGCGGTCAAATGATATTGTACTTATTCGTAATAAAATGGGGATTAACAAGATGTTTTTCCTCTTTTTAAGCGATTTATCTTTGATTGAGTTAGCCAATGATTTGTAGAGGGGCCGTGATTTATGAAACAGATAGTAGACTCCTTGCAACTTGTCAGTTCTCTCCTTCTTCTCTCGAACGGTTCTATTTCGGATAAGTTGGATGAAAAGGCAAAAGTTTTCATTCGAATAATTTAAAATTGTGTCGATTTTGTGTTTTTATAAAGTGTTATAATGATTGGTACAATTCTACAGTGACCTTGTGTTGTGTTGCATTTGTGGTCCTACTGTACTGACAGAGAGAGGTGGATAAAAGGAGGAGAAAGATGAGTTCCGATTCCTATCCGAAATCGGACCTTGTAACTTCATTATTTAATGTTTGAATTTACTTATTAGTGAAATTGATCAATTCTTGCACTATTAACAATAAGCGCGAAATTCAGAATGCAACATTAGGTCACTGTCCAGTTTTTAAACTCCCACTTAACAAAATAAAGGAAAAAATATTGATTGTTAAAATGTAAATATTTAGCATAAAATACACAGCTATAAGGATTTGTATTTTTTTCAACTAGAACCATTTTTTTGAATGCAGAATTTCAAATTATGCGAAATTCCGAAATTGTGCGACGGAATACATAAATTATGCGTTTCAATACGATGGCGAATCGTGTTTATTTAATATATAAACTTTATGAACCGAAAAGATTTCAAGTTATATATTTAATTCTGAAACAACATGCGATTATGCGTTTCTTATGAAATAGGAGTCTCTAGTTACATTCAGAGGAGTAGATATTTTCTCTATATTTTTGCAAAGAGTTACGTTGACTAAGATCTTGAAGATAGGGTTTACAAATTTCTAAATTGAAAAGAACACGATGAAAATATCTTTTATAGAGGTCTCTTTGTAAGCTCAAAAAGGACTTTGGATTGGGGGATCATCATCTTGAACTTTTAGATTAATGTGTGGCTAATAATAGAAATGATTTTTGCTACTAGGATGCCTAACAGTATGTTCCTTTATGACATTGGGTCTGAAGGGACATAGGACTTCTGGAAGATATTGATTTTCGACAATGAGAATATTTTCTTAATAAATTACATTTCTTGAGTGCCTATTGTCATAAAAATTTGATAGAATTTTTACAGTTGCATTTTATCTCTTGAAAGATAAAGTAATATTTCTAGAAAATTGTAACTCTTGATACAACTGATTATTATTGGAAGAATAGAACCCAGTGTAAGTAATTCTGCTGTCCAAGGGAAAAGCGTAGTAAGTGACATTTGGGGTAAAATTTGCCAAGTGTCCTCGCTTAAGATTTTGTTGCCGCCTATCTTATTCAAACTCCCCCAGATTATAGTGCTAGTGGACCTCTTCAAATTCTGTAAAGGGGGAGCACCTAGTACAACGGGTTGTCAAGATACAGGGGCCCGAATTTTCAATAATTAACCCCGACCGTTAACATTCAATTGTACATAACTCCTGATACAATTATTCAATTCAACTTTTTTATCAGGGTTTTCGAAAGCTCATTTGACAGGGCTTACAATAAAAATAACCACTGTATAGCAAGAAAATTATTCTACCTTGATCTTACATTTTAAAAAGCGTTTCTGAGTTTTTCTCCAAATGCGGCATTTTCGATTTTTTTTTTAATAGACCTGGAAGAAAGCTTGATTTTTTCTCGTGAGAAACATCCCAAAACGAGTTACATGAGGTCGTACGAGCACGGGCGCCCCGCGCCAACTAGCCACAGCGCAACTAGGCGTGCTATAGTGTCTCAGTGTTTGTAATACTCGATAAAAATGATTTTTTTGTTTACGTGTAACGAATATTCCATTTTATTCTGACTTTTTAATAGTTTCAGAACAATTCAGATGTCTCGTGCCCGCAGAATGTGAAAGACAAGGAAACTCACATCAAAAATCACCCCAAATTGTTGGAGGCGAAGAGATTAACAACAAAAAGACTCCCCAAAACGTGAGAAGCAAGGGGACTCACACCAAAAGAGATCCCAAAACGTGAGAGGCAAAGAGAATAACATAGAAAAAGTGCTCCGAAATGTGAAACGCAAGGAGACTCACATCAAAAAGCACCGCAATTTGTTAGAGGCGAAGAGATTAACACCAAAAAAACTCCCCAAAACGTCAGAGGCAATGGGAGGCACCGCAATTTGTTAGAGGCGAAGAGATTAACACCAAAAAAACTGCCCAAAACGTGAGAGGCAAGGGGACTGACAACAAAAAGAACCCCAAAATATGAGAGGCAAGGGGACTCTTCAGAAACCATCTCGAAATTTAACAGGCGAGAAGAACCGTCCACCAAAATCGTTTCTTATTTTATTATTAACTACGGTTTTCCTACAATGGAACCGTATTAAAAATATAATTGAGAATTTATTTAAACCGTCCTCAGCTACATAAAAATAAAAATAAAAAAAAATATTTGTTACACGTAAACAGAAAAATCATTTTTATCAAGTATTAGAACCACTGAGACACTACACGCCTAGTTGCGTTGTGGCTAGTTGGCGCGGGGTACCCACGCTCGTACGGCCTCATATAACTCCACCAATCCCCCATTTGTTTTGGGATGTTTTTCACGAGAAAAAATCAAGCTTTCTTTTCAGCCTAATAAAAGAAAAAAAATGCCGCATTTGGAGAAAAACTCTAAAACGCTTTTAAACATGAAAAATCAAGGTGAGATAATTTTTTTGATCTACAGGCATTATTTTTATTGTAAACCTTGTTAAATTTCCTGTCAAAAACCCTGATAAAAAGTCAAATTGCATGACAGTATCAGAAGTTATGTACAATTGAATGTTAGCGGCCGGGGTGAATCATCGAAAATTCGAGCCCCTGTATCTTGACAACCCGGTGTACCAGGTGCGCCTCCTTCACAGAATTTAAAGAGGTCCACTAGCACTACAATCTGGAAGGGTTTGTATAAGATAGGAGGCAACAAAATTTTAGGCGGGGACACTTGGCAAATTTTACCCCATTTGCCATAGTGACTGTTAAACAGCCCCACAAAAGAAAAAAGTTTCCTGAAACCCGGGCTAATCATCCATACTTATACGGTTTTGGGGTCGCTTAATCCGATTCCGGGGCCAGTTTGACCCAATCAGGTCAAGATCAAGGTCAATTGATGGTCAAAATAGAGAAAACCATGAAATTGAAGAAAACCTCTACTCCTAGACGTTTTGGGGGTCGCTGAATCCGAATACGGGGTAATTTTGACCCCATGAGGTCAGGATCAAGGTCATGTCAAGGTCAAAAAGAGAAAAAAACCATTGAATTGTAGTAAACTACTCTTCTAAGACGTTTCTGGGGTCGCTTCATCGGAATCTGGGTTCATTTTCACCTCATCAGGTGAGGATCAGGGTCAAACGAATTTGTCCAAACAGAGTTTTGTTACAATTTCTGAATCCTTACATTGAATATCGGTAATTATCTCTACATTCCCTGTTTCTTACGGTATATAACTTTTTCATCCTCGAAAGATCTTACGAGCGGTTTCCTTTTACGATTCACTCCGTTCTCATCACTTCCTCTCTTCAATGACAAGCAGTAATCAGCCATCATTTTTACATCCCATCGAACTTGATATCTCATTTCCATTGTCTTTATGTCTAAATGGAACATCTTTCCTCGCTCTTCACTCAAATCTCCTAGATTCGTTGGGAAGTAATCCATATGTGAGTGCAAATAGTGTAACTTGAGGCTCATCGAACACCCTAGTTTTTCATAAATCGCTATCATCCGAGCCACTATTTCTTTGCACTCTTCACTTTAATTATTCCAAAGAAAATTCTTCACAACTTCTTTGAAACCGATCCAGGCTTTTTTTTCCTTGTCATTCATTGTAGAAATGAAGTCACGATCTCTCATTAGTTTGCGTATTTATGGTCCATCGAAGACACTTTCAGTTATTTTTGAGTCACTAAGATGAGTAAATTGTCCTTAGTGACGCGGAAATAACTGAAGGTGTCTTCGATGAACCACAAATACGCAAACTGATGGGAGTTGGTGTCGTCATTTCTGAAATTAATGGCAAGAAAGAAGCAGCCTGGATCAGTTTCAAGGAAGCTGTGAAGAATTTTCTTGGGAATCATAAAAGTGAAGAGTGCAAAGGAATAATAGCTCGAATGATAGCGATTTATGAAAAACTAGGGTATTTGATGAGCCTTAAGTTACACTATTTGCACTCACATATGGATTACTTCCCAACGAATCTAGGAGATTTTAGTGGGAAGCAAGGGGAGAGGTTCCATCAAGATATAAAGACAATGGAAATGAGATATCAAGATTGATGAGATGTAAATATTAAGGCTGATTACTGCTGATCATTGAAGAGAGAAAGTGATGAGAACGGGGTGAAGCGTAGAAGGAAACCGCTCGTAAGAACTTTTGAGGATAAAAAGGTGAGACACCATAGAAGACAGTGAATGTAGGGATAATTCCCGATGTTCAAAGGAAGGATTCAGAAATTGTAACATTAAAAAAAAATTTCAATTGTAAATTGTTTGGACAAATTCGTTTGACCCTGATCCTCACCTTATGAGGTGAAAATGACCCCAGATTTGGATTTAGCGAGCCCAGAAATGTCTAAGAACAGCGGTTTTCTCCGATGCCATGGTTTCTTACTCTCTTTGACCTTGACATAATCTTGATCCTGACCTCAAGGAGTCAAACTAACCCCGGATTCGGACTCAGCCGCCACAAAAACGTCTGAGAGTAGAGGTTTTCTCCAATTCCATGCTTTTCTCAATTTTGACCTTGAGATGACCTTCACTCCGACCCGATGGAGTAAAAATGACCCCGGATTCGGATTTAGTGACCCCAAAAACGTCTTAGAGTAGTGATTTACGCCAATTCAATTGTTTTTTCTCATTTTGACCTTCACTTGACGTTGATCCTGACCTGATGGGGTCAAACTAACCCCGGATTCAGATTCGGCGACCTCAAAAGCGTCTAGAGGTTTTCTGCGAGCCAGTAGTTTTCTTCATTTTGGCCTTCAATTGACCTTGATCCTGACCTGATGGGGTCAAACTGACCTCGGAATCGGATTCAGCGACCCCAAAAACGTACAGGTATGGTGGTTTTGCTCGGGATTAAGAAAACTTTTTTTTTGTGGGGCTGTGTAACTAGAGGGGTCCCTCTACTTAGACCATATCACGAGGTGTGGCTGCTCCAGGGAAATGAAGGACTCTCGTCTGCGGGACTTGAACTAAGGAGTGATTCTTCCAGGTGGAAAATGCAAAGCCCCAGGAATATGGAGGGCGCGAGTTCTCATGCTTCTCAGCCAAAATATGATCACCGTGTCGAGGGTTGAATGGCACTAGGGTTACCAAATACTTTGACACACCGGGTTGCTCCTCTCAATCGAGGCGAACATGGGGTTGTCTCGAAGGAGGTATCTAAGCGGAGGCGTTGATACACTGGGTCGGATCCTTTAGTATGTAGGCCCTCCCTCTGAAAGCGGGGTTCTACAGGGGGTGTTCTTTAGTTTCGTAGCTACTTGTGGGACGAAAATGGGTGACACCAATACGAATTCTAAACATGAAGGCTTCGTTTCGATGACTCCAGTTAACCTATCGCCAAAGGTTGACGCCTTCACGGGGACCATCTCTCCAGAGGCGGTGGAGACGTTTACCATCGAGGGCAACGATCAAGTTGCCGCGGTGGAAGAAAGAATGACTAGGCACCCCGTGAAAGAGAAAAACCGTAATGATGCCCAAAAAAAATAGGAAGTCCGTCAAGCGCGGCTTTCAAACAGCAGCCAAGGCTCCTTACGAGGGACCTTGGATGAGCCAGAACATCTGGAGCCACTCTTCCTGCTCGAATTACGGGCAAGAGGAGAAAGGACTCCAAACATACTCCGCGAGAGGCGTGCTGTCATATTCGACGAAATCCTTCTCCGGTCAGGGGCCAACGTAGTGCAGGCTACCGACATCCGGTGGAAGGATTGGCTGGTGGAGAGGACACCATGATTTAGGCTCGAGGAGGGACTCAACTTGGTAAGTCAGGGGACTGAGTTTCTGCAAAGGTCCCGCAGAGCGACCGTACTCATCCACGGTACCCTAAAGAATTCAGCAGTCGTTCTTAGGCGCCTAAGTTTACACAACCTCACCCTACGAACAAAGTGTTGGAGGACATATGCGAATAGGCAGTCAAATAGGCTGACGGGGACGGGCTGCATTCCTGCCCTAAGTATCCCTAAAGGTGATATCAGTGCACTTGCGGCTCCAAACTACAGACCCTTTCTAGGGGCGAGTAGAGTCTTCTTCATGAATGTGTAGATGATCTTTTAGTTTGACATGGGGTTAAGGGCTAAGAATGATCACCTGGCTCTACTCCACCGTCCTTAATCCGAGGCTCATATACGCGACCGTGGTTCGCTGGCCAAGGACAACAATCAAAATGATGCAAAATAGTCTAAGACGATTGCAAACGCTAGCGTTAAAGAGGTTGACAAGAGCAATGAGGACTAAGCCCACGGCAGCAACAGGCTACATGCTTTGCGAAAAACCCCCACACGTTGCGATAACCAGCGGGGCACTTCATTTGATGAGCCGACTTGCAAGAGCAGACGGATGGACTTGAGGGACTAAACACAATAGTCTTCCAAGAGGCATCAGTACGCTGTCATGTCTGGGACTGAGGCAGGACAGAATAATAAAACACCTCAACTTCACCAGGTTTTCTCCGCGTTTTCATCCCAAAAAGGAATGTGTGGAGAGCAAATGGTAACCCGATTCTCCAGGGGCGATTCTGGTACACAGATGACACCATAGGAAAAGGGGATCTGGAGCAGGAATTTACGACAGTGCAGGAAGGAGGGAGATGGAAATCCTACTCGGACGACATGCCACTGTCTGTCAGGCGGGGCTATCCTCCTCCGCTGCGCTGAGATACTCATGGAAGAAGACGCGGCTGGAAGGTAGATTACAATCTGCTTAGACAGCCACGCAACATTCACTGCAGTTGGAAAACCGGATATAAAATCAGGGCTGGTTTGGAAATGCAAAAGGGATTAAACCACCTGGCAGGAAAGAATAACGTGACCTCCATATGGGTTCCTGGTCATACAGGAATCTGGGGTAACGAAAAAGCGGACCAGCTGGCGAGGAGCGGTGCATTAAGTCAATATGTAGGCCCGGAACCGGATCTGGAATTAGGTTTTTGCTGCATCGGGATCGCTATCAAAAAGTGGATTCGAACGAAGCACCGGGAGCACTGGGAACAAACCTGTGGTTGCCAACAGGCGAAAGCCATCCTGGGCTATACGTACAGAAATGACAGAGCCAAGGGAAATCCTGTGCTTACCCAAAAAAGATTTAAGGTTGGTAGTTCAGATGCTCACTTGGCACAACCACTTGAACTATCACAAGCACAGAAAATTGCTAAATCCCACGACAGAGTGCAGGAAATGCGGAAGGGATGGCAAGACGTCCCTGCATGTCCTGTGCTAATGCCCGGCATTACACATGCTCAGGCAACAAACCCTCGGGGCTCATTTCATGGATCCCGATAAAATTACAATGGAAACAATGTTCGACATCTTGGGCCTTATCAAGAGGTCTATAGCCAGCACTAGGGAAATCCAAAAAGTCATTCTTGATTTCTATTCTATGGCTAATTATGAAAAGAAGTTTTGAGGGTCAGCTCGATACAACTAATATTGACGATTCTGAATAAAGTTTACAATATTTTTTTCTCATCGAATATACGTTTTGAGCTTCATGGGGCTTGTGGGACTTCTACATATTATTTTTTTCCGAAAACAATACGTACTTCTTTTTTTGTCAATTTGAGAAAATTAAGGGGGTGAGAGCATGAACATTAAAAAAAAGTTTTGCACAACGCTAGTGTTCATTTATAACGTCAGTCCCGCCAAACTTTGGTCATTCAAAGGAAAGTATAAAAACAAAGCCAGACCCAGAGGAATCATGATCGGTTTTTCTTGTATACTGCCTTTGAAAATCTGTAAGATCTTTTGAAATCCTTGAAATCGAAAAAAAATTTCAAAATCCCATATAATCCTTCTAATTCCGTGGAAATCACTTGAAGGGTTTGAAAATCGTGTAAAAATCTTGAGAAATCCTAAATTAGAAATTAAATTTAGAAAAATTAAATTAAATTGAAATTGAAATAGAAATTGTAAAATTCTATAATCCTGAATCCTAATAGAAATTGAATCGCACATGATTCTGTGGAATATTTCGAAATATTACGAGATTCCTTATAATCTTCGAAAATCCTTTAAAATAGATTGAAATCTTTAAAAATCCGTGGAAATCTTCCCGAATCTCTCAAAATATTTTAATGTATTTTTGAAAAATCCATTGAAAGCCATTAGGGTTCCTTCAAATCCCTCGAAATTCTTTATAGTATTCAGAAATCCTGTGTAATTCCGTTAAATCTTTGAAATACAATTAAAATCTCCTGACACCTTTCAAAATTCGAGAAAATACTTGGGTATCATTTGGAATCCTTCATTATCTCTTGAAATTCCATGATTTTCTTCAGAATATCTAAACGATCTTTTGGAATCTTTTGTAATGTGCGGAAGGCGTTCTTAATTCCTTAAAATCTCTTCAAATTTATCGAGATCCTTCGATGTCTCTTTAAATACAATGTAATAGCTTGAAATCTGACTAAAGTCTGATTTGAAGTCCCTTAAAATTTCATGAAATACCTGGAAAACCTTAAGGTTCTCTGTGGGATTGTACTTGGTAATTTCTTTAAATTCTAAGCGTCTTTTGAAAACCCTTGAAATCTCATTAAATCCCTGAAGAGCTTCGGAAATCTCGTCCACTTCCGTGAAAACTTTGTAATTTTTCGAAATACTTTGTTATCGTTGGGAATACCTCAAAATCTCATGAAATTTCTTGAAATCCTTCGAAATCACTGGGAATCTTCAAAATCTTTTGAAATCTCGTTTAAAATGGAAAATTTATGATAAAATTCGTTGATAATAGATGAATCATTTATAAGGAAACATCACAAAGTTTATTGAATGTTTCATTCAATTTTGACAGTTTGATTTGGCTTGAGAAATATTCCCCTGCTTCTACCACGTACTCTACAAACATTGTAAATTCTAATAACTCTGAAAGTTTTACTGGGTGAAAATACAGTTGAATAATGAGACAGTGATACTATATATAGCCGCGTAAAAAATCAAATTTATCAGTCATTCCTTACGAAATCTAAAAGAAAAAAAATGAAGAACCTTATTGGATCTTTATTGCTTACCTTCCTGGCTCTCATTACTTTTGGTGGTAAGTGTACCCCATATTATATAAATTTTACTGTGATATGAAATATTACATGTTTCCAAAATGAAGAATTCGAAATCTTAAGCTGAGTTCTGAAATACTCAATTATTGAAGCCTTTCAGATTACAATAGTTAGACACAAAAGCGCTTTGATTCAGAGTTTATGTTGCTCTTAACCGCACCGAAATTGGAATTGTTTGGTATTTAATCCTTATATTTAAAACCTCTCGCTTAATTTTTTACCACTTTTATCTAGAATTCCTCAATTTCAAAGAACATTTTTCTAATTTTATAATTTTCAAACGTTTTCTACTTTAGACTTTTGAATCTAAATTGCTACACTTTCGTTGAGAATTATCCATACGGTCAGCGCGAGCGGTACCAAACATCACTCATGACTTTGAAACATGATAACTCGGTCGGAAATAAATCTATATACTTTTTTTTAATGGTTTAAAAGCTCATGAAATTCCACGTCAAAAATTTCTAGTAGCGATATTCCCAAATTTTCAAAAGAATAAATATCAAATAAAAAGTTTTTTTTTTTGAAACCTTCTAGAAATTCTCGAATGTTTTACATCAAATACAACTTCCGTCCGGCTGTAGGAAATTTTCAGCTAAAATTCGAAGTTCACACAATGCAATCTTCAAAATCTGATCTTTAGTTTGGGCCTATGCACATTGAAAAATTTTTACGGGTTCCTGAAATATGACCAAAAATGTTTAAGCGTGTCTGCAACGAGTATCAGTCGGCAATCACCGCTGTCGCAAAGTGCGGCGCACAGTGGGGCAGAGAAGAACGTCCGCCGACAAGTTGATTTTCAAAAGACAATTTTCTTCTGATTTGAACGATTTTTCAAGAATGAATTTTCATGAAATCTTGCAATAAACTGTTATGGCTCATTTTCAGAAGAAAATTGCATTATTCTTTTATTAAATGACAAATTAAAAATAAGAATGTCACTCCTGAAGTTTATTTTTTTCAACAGATACTTGGATTCATTCAGATATACTTAGAAAACATCAAGCGTCTTTAAAAAAGGATGTTTGATAGCGACGCGAGTGTTTAAAAAATGTATTCGATTTTTTATAAGCGAATAAGTGAATTCAAAATGGTTTCGTGAGTATTGGCAGCGAATCGTCACTCGATTCGCGCTAGATTTGAACAATTTATGAACGGAGAGAGTTTTCTAGCTAAATTAAAAAAATGAAATATGAAAATTTTTATTTCATAAATAAATTTTTTAAACTATTATCCATATAAAATATTTATGATGGAATGAGAAGAGTATATTTCACATGGTCATTTTGGAGCGTACAAAATTGCCTTCTTGGACGCAATCAACTGCCAATAAATGACTTATAAATTTTTAAGAACATTTTGATGACAATAAACTATTGTTCTTAACCGCAATCCTCTAAACACATATTTATCATGTTATTTATTCATAAATAAGATCCCTTTTCTCCCACAAAATTAACAGTCAATTATACAGCAATGACTTCTTGCTATGAATCGATAACATTTGCTAATTGTTCAAACAAACTTAATTAGCAAATGAACTATTTGGCTATTTTGGAATGTGAAAACCTGTTTTTTTTATGCAATCAACTGTAAATGCATAGCTGCTAGCTTTTCAAGGACATCTGGATGAAAGAAAACAATTTTTGTTGTTAACGAATATTGTTCAAACAAATCTAATTAACAAATGCACTATTTGGCTATTTTGCAAAATTCAAAGTTTGTTCTTTTAACGCAGTCAACTGTTAGTAACGAATTTTTAACATTTTGAATTTATATATTTTCTATATATATATATATATATATATATACGTAAAATAATAATTTAATTAACGTAGCAATACGCAATATATGATGTAGAATTTCAAAAAGAATTTCACATGTCGAGATATTATTATAAAAATCAAATATGTTCTGATAAAACACTTCCAATTTTACTGATATGATATCAAAAATTATGTACGGCTTCATTATTATATTATTAATAACAGTAACAATATTGGATCGTTATCGAAGTGTCTAGAAAATGTTCCAAAATTTGTTATTAAGAGTTGATTACGTTTGAAGAACAGAGTTTAAATGCTAAAAAACAGCCCTAAAATTTATAAGTTATTTATTTACAGTTGATTACTTCTAGTAGATATCGTTCTGACTTTTTGAAAAGGATTTAAGACGCGAGAAGTATTTAAAAAAACTTCAGGATTTACTGGAATTTTGTACCTCAAATTCAATGCATGTCCTGATGCAAGTCAATGATAGGAAAAATCTGAAATTCACAGGATGCAGTCTTTGAAATCTGATCTTTAATTTAGGCGAATAAAACTCAGAAAATCTTGACGGTTCCTGAGATACGAACAGGATTGTCTAAGCGAGTGTAGGACACGGAGTGACACAATAATGACAGCTCTTTGCATTCATCTCGCAAGTGCGTTGGCATTTTTCTGGCTCGCGGATATGGGGTCGAGGTTACGAACCAGTGATAGTTTTGCATTTCCGAGAGCACCGATGACAAGGACAATCATTTTAGCCGAACACTCCCCGCAACCCCCGAATGAGGTGTCGATAAATCTCCACCTCAACCTTCTTCTTGACTGTGAATTTGGCGTCGGTCGGAGCTGAGAATTCGATCACGAACGTAATTCGTTTCTCATTGTCAAGGAGTACGATGTCATGCCTCAAGTGTTCAATATGGACTTTAAACCGGAACTAGAAGTTTCAGTAAATTTTGCACAACTCGTTTTCGACAATTGACTCCTTCTCCCTAGGAGCGTTCGACAGGGTAGGGTCGCGGCTAATGCCATAAGAGCGACAAGAATGGTGCTAGCGCACTCTTAAAGCCGCATCGTGCCTGTGGAGATACGTTGTTCCCGCGCAAGCGGGACACTTGGATAGTATGTGCCGTAAATGCTCAGAATATGCATGAAACACTCTGCAGCTGTCGCTGAGAACTCCTTTACGTACAATGCGGCTACGGTAAACCAAGGTGGAAATGACACCATCCTGACACGGTAAAATGAAACTCTCTGTACCTGAATTAAGTCCGGATGATTTAAGGGAAGCAAATGTTAACTCCATTGTCAAGGACTGATCTCTTACATTTCTATTAAAGTTTTCGTGCATTTTTCTGTCGTGGATCTGTTCGAGGAACTTGTTCACCGCTGTCCTCTTTACTTGGGCTTCCAGAAGTGAGGAATCTTGATGGAGTAATGCACTTCCCTCACTTCTGATGTTAAGATTTAGGCCAAGGGTCTCGGCCGCCTGCTCCGCGGCTTTGTAGAGAAACACTCTTTGGTAAATCATCTCGTGATTCCTGACAATTCTTAAGAGAGGGTCTCTTCCATTTGCCACGATGTGAGCTGTACTCAAGATAATTCGGTCATAAAGACACTGGATATTTAAAAGTCTGCGTCCGCCTTTACGGCGTGGGATGTATAAGCGTGAGAAGGACGAGTTGATATGCAGGCTCCTCTGCATACGCGTCATCTTAATTCGGAAGGCCTCCTTCACTGATGCTATATCCTGAATGAGGCTCTCTGGCACGCCTAGACATAGGTAGGTTCCTGCAGCGCAAAGGTGTCTGATAGCGCTCCTGACCTTGTGCTCACGAATGTGAGATCTACCGCAAAAGTATCCATGAGAATTTTATAGTGCGAGAGATAGTCGCAAAAGTGTGATGCAAAAGAGATCAAAGCTCATGGTGTCGCCCTGAAAGACGCCCTTTTGGGAGGAGACGCAGTTAGTTGTCACACAATGTTCTTCAGATGAGATAGTGAATCTGGTTTTTCAAAGGGACATCAATCTCTTTATGCATCCCACTGTGTGTGGATGAAGCTTCAAGCTTTTAATAAGTCTATGAGAGGCTGGATCGAAAGTTTTCTGGTAATTAATCCAGGCCATCGACAGATTGCGACTGTAAGCTGCAGCTTCTTTGCAGACACTTCTGTCGATTAGCAGGTTTTGTCGAAAGCCTGCTGCGCCTCTTCTCGTTCCACGTTGTTCGTAGATCTCTCTCCATACGGGCCCAATCGTTCGAACAATCCTGTCATTCAGGATAGCTGTAAAGATCTGATACAGCATGTTCCAACAAGTTATTGGCCTGTGGTTCATTAGGTCGGACAAATCGCTTTTCTTCGGTAGGAAGACAGTGCGTCTCAAAATCAGCCCCTGCGGAATGGGCGTACCTGACTTCAAATATGAGGTGAATATCCAGGCCAGATGTTGGTGTGTAGAATAAACTTCTACCACAAGAAGTTCTTTATACTATCCAGTCCGGCAGCGGAGAAGTTCTTCGTGCCCCTCAGTGTTTTTTTCACCTCTTCGGCAGTGATTAGTGTACATTGTTCCTCAGATGTTATGAGGTTGTTGCAGAGCTTTTCGAAACGCATGATGTTCTCAGTGTCTCCATGCAATGAGTGTTGAAATTGGTAGATCTTTCTCCAAAAAGTCTTTACCTCTTCGGGCGTAGGCGGATTATTGACAGAAACAGGGGGATCACTGAAGATGCGCGATGCGTCAGCAAAAGACTGTTGACTCTCCTTGACTCATCCCTCCCTCTTCTGTATTTTTTTCCTGACATGAGATATTACCTGTATTTTGTCAATACTACATGGGCTGAAAAGTCTTCGGCCTGACAATGAAAAAACGATATTTTGAATGAAAAATTGGCTCTATTCTTCGACATAATCTCCATCTAGAGTAATGCATTTATTGTAACGGTCTTCCAACATCTCGATACCGGTCCGGTA
>JAUMHM010009724.1:0-17681 GCA_032362435.1 Melikaiella ostensackeni
GTATTCCTACTGGAAATAGTTCATACGGCCCTGATTGTTGACATTGGAGTCGCTTCGCCATATGTCCAAGGCCATTTAAGGCAAGAACCAAAGTCGGACTTTTATGGGACTTTCAGTGTATTCGTAAAGTCCCATTGTATTGTAAAGTATATTGCGCCTAATCACGAATGTAATTTCCTTAAGATGTTACGGTGTTGCCCAGGGTCAGTAATAAGTGAAGATGTTGGTTTGAAATTATTCAATTTTGCTGATTACTGGTCCATACTTTTGTAGGAAATAAACTTCTAATTGTTAAAGACACATTATGTAATACCGGAGATAAAATACACTTGATAGAAGATAATAAAAGAGACGAATTCAGATCGGAACTTGCTTTCAAATTACAACGCTTTCTCACTAGCAAGCAACAGAATAATTTCAGATTAGAATTTACGGAAATTTCTATCAAAACACCAGAATATTATAGTTACTAATACTTACAAGGGCAATGTTATTGTTCTTATCGAACATACAGAATACAGTAACAAATCTTTTAATCTATTAAATTATTTATCTACTCACCAATTATTTAAAGCAGATCCTTCTTCCAGAATTCAAACGGAACTCAATAAGTTAATGGATGAAATTTGGCATCTTGGTTCCATAAGCTCAGACATATGTACAGGTATAACTCTGGAATGTACTAATGGACATCCTAAATTCTATGGGCTTCCCAAGTTACATAAGCCTGACTGTCCTTTAAGACCTGTTACATCCTTTGTTGGATCTGCATTATATTACATTTTGAAATTTATCGCACATCCTATCAAAGCTACCTTAGGAAATACCTAATTTCATGTCGAAGACAGCTGGAATTTGGTAAATAAGATATCTAAATTCAAGGTTTCAGAAGGATATGAATTTTTTAGTCTTGATGTTGTATTTTTATTTACAAACATTCCACATGAACTTTTACTTGACGCAGTCAAGATAAGATGGAACAAAATAAAACCTCACACCAAGTTACCTTTTGAATTTCTATCAAGTTTTCAAAATTTTGTCTAGAAAATGCTTATTGTGTGTTCCAAAATAAATATTATAAACAGATCTATGGAGTACCCATGGGGTCACCCATTTCAGGGGCAGTATCTGATCTCGTAATGGAAGAATTGGAACAGACAATTTTCAACAATAGTCCACAGTTTACTTTTCTGTTCTTTTATCGTTACGTAGATGATATCTCATCTTGTTTCCCTAGAGATCAAATTCTAACTTCTTTCCACTTTGTTCAGTAAAATGTTTTGAATAACACAAGGTTCTGCACTGGGAAGAATGCACTAGAAAAAAATTGACTAAAAAAAAAAACTGAAAAAGGGATCAAAATTTACCTACTGTTGAATTTATTACTAAAAAAGCCCCTTGAAAATAAGTTTTATTTTACACAACAGTGCTTGAATATTGAATATGTGCTATCTCTGAAATGATGAAATAATTATGTTTAATGGACTCTTAATTGTTACTTATTTTCATACTGGTAGGGTTACCAGATGGGTTGGGTGGAAATTCAGGACACTCAAAAACTTTGTATGAAAACCCTAAAAAAAAAACGTCATCGACTTTATCTTGTTTCTCGATTCGTTTTATCCGGATTTATTTACATATAACACTAAATGAAAGATTCATGTTTTTGTACTTTTAAAGTCGGCATTTTTGAGATAAATCAGGACATTTCACACAAAAATCAGAAAATAAGGACATTTAACACAAAAATCAGGAAATCAGGACATTGGTGAAATTTCAAGATATGTCCTGATAAATAAGGACGTCTGGTGACCATACATACTGGTAATACAGTTCTTAATGTACTTGTGTAATTCTGATGAGGCCCTACGTTCTGTGGGTGAAGCGTTAAAATAACGTAATTAATAAATTAATGACCGGAAACCCGAAGACACGTTTCATTATAATGTTGGACAATGAACATAATTTTAGATATAATTACTTGATTTGAATTTTGACTCAGGGCAATTATTCTATCGAGTTTCACTTTGAAATGATAGGTAATACAAAAAATGTAAAGTAACGATAAAGTGAGTAACCTAAAGTTACAAGTTACTGCATAAATAGAAAAGTTACGTTACAAGTTACAAGTAACGTAACTCTCTCAGTAACTGCGTTACAAGTCACAAGTTACCAACCTACGATATGTAGGGGTGTGCAGTACAGTTCTCCAATACCCAGGAATGTGCAATGCAATCCTGCGGAACTTAGAGATGCGCAGAAGACACGTATGGTATATAAGACTACATATCATAGAGTCTTCTCATTAAGCCATGAAAATCTTAGATGGCGAACCTTTGGGGGAATATCATTGCTTCCCAATGTTCGTGTTAGTACGTGGAGTTGTAGGTTTTCATAATTGTTTATGTTTTTTTGAGATGCAGAGTGTGTATTTCGCAAAGTTTTCGGGAGATATTAGGACCTGATACATCAAAAAAATGAAAAAATACAGAATTTTGATCCGTATGCTTCGCAAGATAAAAATTTTACTAAAAGTAGTAGTGCTGTCGATCACTATAATGGATATAATTACGGATTAATGGCACTTTTCTGATTCTGTGTGATAGGTTATAGTATAACTTTCTAGTATCATTAGTTATTCTGCGGGTAGTTCAGAGTTCGCACTTGCATTAAAAAAAATCTTCACTCGCAGTACAAAATTCACTCTAACCTCAGAAAGCTGTCATCGCATTTTACATCAGAAATGAGATTTCACAACAAAAATTATGACAAATTCCATGCTTTCTGGGAATATTACATAATGTTAATACTAATAATAACAAATAATCAATAATCAATCGTAAAATAATATTATGCTATAACCTCACACCTCTCACAAAGAATCAGAAAAGTTCATACCATTAAACTACTTGCACTTCACCTTTACCACAAAACCAGCATCATAAAACTTATAGGTTTCCAAACTTTTATCAGCTTTTATATGCCTTTATTTGATTTGTGACGTAAAAACTGTGGCGTAGAAAAAATATGCCAATATATCCATTATAGTGATCGACGGTGCTGCACTCACATTTTCAATGAAATCTTCATCTTACAGAGCATACCGATCACAATTTTCGATTTTTTTCAAATTTTTTAATGTATCGGGTCATTACATTTCCCAACAACTTTATGAAATACTGAATCTGAAACTCGAAAAAGCACAAACAAAGATAAAAAACTCCAACAACACGTGCAAACTATAGTGGTGTATGGGCAATGTTATTCCCCCAAAGGTTGGGGAGAGCGCGTGACGTCACAAGTCAGAATGCTGTATAGCACATAGAGCTGCGCAGTGTACTTTTCCGATACATAGGGCTGCGCAGTAGTACCGTAAATGTGCCGTAAATCCCAAAATAATTGTCATGTACTGCTGGAAATATCCTTTTTATTTTTAAAAACTTTTTTGCAAAAATTTTTCATTATGATACACAGTCTTTTTGGTTGAAATCAATTTTTCATTAATTAAATAAATTTAACGCAAATGAAAAATTTTGTACGATACATTTTTTTCAGATGCGATGTTAAGACAATACAAAACCGCACTACCACACTCGGTTAATGATACTCAGTCAGAAAAGGTTCAATGAATTATTAGAATAGTATGTACGTAAATTTAATTTTGAAAATTTTTCATTAGTGTACAGTTTTTTAAATTCTACTTGCATCTGGAATTAAAAAGATTTTCAGGCCATAAATGATTTTTATTTTGGGACTTACGTTCCAAAACACCAAAAAAAGGCATAGGAAAAATGCCCGCGTCTTCAAAGTTTTTGTTTGAGTACAACTTATCGAAAAGTAATGCAATCCACATATTTCTTTTTTTAAAGTTGTGGCAACAAGTCCGCTACATGTTTCAAAAACGTACGCTGTATTCGAAAACGATTCTTCAATTTTGGTTGAGCTTAAAAAAATGATTTATGAGCCCTTTCCCCACAAATGGGGTGAAACCGTAATAAACTGCTATTATTGATGTTTATATTATCAGATATGATTATTTATTGAACTTACCGTCGATTGCTTGGCTCTGCGCTCAACCAATCTACGGCTGAAAATTTTCAAGGTCGCGCGAAGAAGCAACGACTACTAACTATTGTATACATTAGAAAACCAATATGTCTTTGTTACATTATACGTAAAGGACATCGCTGTATTGATTTAGAGCATTTATGGAAAAAGGGCGTATGAGCCTATAAGCTCTTTTCAATCAATAGCCTCAACTGTCTTGACATTGAACACACACTCATACCCCGTAACTGTGCCCCTCTTTTTTTGTGCCGGCTTCTCGGTCGTTCACGCTTAAATGCTTCCGTTTCCCCTCCTGAGCGTTTCTTGACGGCCTATACTCAAGGTCTTCGCTCGGTCAGTTAGCGGCGCATCAGCAGTTATTTATATCGCGACTCTCTGCACATATACTTTTGTATGTGTGCCGGGCTCAGAGACTATAATTGCGGTCCTGAGTGTTTACTCACTCATCGCTCTAAATCAGGTTGAAACTAGATTTTAATAGCGTCCGTTACTGTGCACACCAGTCCCGTGGCTGGCACAGTTACTTGAGATGAGTGTATTTTTACTTCGATAGTATTTTATGAGTATCCTATTAATTCAGTTCGCATTTAAGTTGAAAACGAGAAAAAGGGCAAAAGAGGCAAAACCAAATTCCTCTTTACTTATCGCAGGCTTCACAGTCTTTGCTCTGAAAAAGAGCGTGAAGCCTGCGATAAGTAAATAGGAATTTTGATAATTTATAAGCTAAAGAATAATAGTTCAAATAAACTTTGAAGCTCATTTTTAATACTTTGAAAATATTATTTTAGAAAACTGGAAATTTTCTCCTCTAAAACTAATTTCATTAAGGTTCTACATTTACTTAATTAAAAGAATTTATATGTATGTTCGTTCCCTAAATTTATAAAATCTTAGTAAGATTTTTTGAGGGGGGGGGGGGGCAAATCTTACAGCAACTTACCTGGGTGAGGGGGGGTTGAACATTTCAGAAAAAAACACCTTACGTAATTTCTGGATGACCTCTAAGTTTTATTTTTAAATTTATTGGGAAATTTTCTTCACTACTAAGCAATTTATAACTCGGCCTTTTTCTTAAAATAGGACAGTACATTGTATTATATGAACTGCTATTCTTTTTAAAGGGGCCTCATAACAAATTTTGCAGCAGGTCTCCGCGTTTCTAGTTACGTCATTAGGTTAAACTAATTTTTATTGTGCTAAAATTGGGAAAAGAACTTCGAAAGCTATTACTAATTAGGTTAACATCAGTGTCCCTGGAAAGTCTTCACATTTCAGTTTTTTCCGTCCACTTATGTCTCTTCTGAGTTGCCATTTAACACGCCTGATCGGTTCCTTACAGCAGAAATCGCCCACTAGGTCGTGCTATTCTTCATACGAGTAGAAGAGAGGATGAATGT
Organism: Melikaiella ostensackeni; assembly: GCA_032362435.1. Taxonomy (NCBI): domain Eukaryota; kingdom Metazoa; phylum Arthropoda; class Insecta; order Hymenoptera; family Cynipidae; genus Melikaiella; species Melikaiella ostensackeni. The sequence continues at coordinate 5,466 of JAUMHM010009724.1, forward strand.
GAGACCCTTACTGAATTTCCCGCCAAAAAACTGTGCCTAAAAATCCGTAAGACTTTATACCCTTCCCCTATCATACCAAATCATTCAATCATTTTCATCCAAAGAAACACCTCTTGATTACCAGATTCAACGGAAATGAACATTAATTTAGGACATTTTTTTTATCGAGATTTTCTGTTTTGCAGTTATAGACGAGAATACGCCGACCCTTATCTTGGACACGGTATTGGACCCGTAGCTGGTTATGGGGTAAGTTCAAAAGTAATGACACTCATCTCGCGCAACTGTGCCGCCCGTTATTGTACCGGCTTCACGGTTGTTTACGCTCGACTGCTTCTGTCTCCCTCCTGAGCATCCCTTGAAGCCCTATACTCAGGGTCTTCGCTCGGACAGTCAGTTCCGTATCAGAAGTTGCTTACATCGCGACTCTCTAAACATATACTTTTGTACGTGTGCCGGGCTCAGAGATTACATATGCGGTCCTGAGTATTTACTGACTCGTCGCTCAATATCTGGTTGAAACTAGATTTTAATAGCCCCCGCTACTGTGCCGATCAGACCCGAGGGCGGCACAGCTACGGGGTATGAGTGTAATTCACAATTTTTTATAGAATCCTTTACCATCGTTTTGGAAAATATATTTTTAAAAGGAGCTAAATAACGTATTGTGCAGCCTTTTGTATCACAGGTCTCTACTGCGCACCCTTATGTATCGTAGGGAACTACTGCTCAGAACTGTGTACCACATAAGAACACTAGGGTAGTCCAAAAATGTATTGAAATTTTTTTTAGAATTTTCATGCTCTTACCTCTAAATTTGTTCTAATCCAGAAAAAAATAAATGCGTATTTTTTTGGGGGGGGGGGAGGGAGGAATGATATGTAGAGGTTCTGCAAGCCCCATGAAATTTAACACTACACTGGAACCTCGACATACTTCGTCTCGACTTACTGCCTTCCTAGAACTCTGCCAGCTCGCATTCGTGACGTGACGAGGGAGTTTGAGGGACAGGGAAGGAGACGCGGCATCCTTGACGCAATCGCGCAGTACCGTAGCGACAAAGAGGGCAAGTGCCTCAAGCGGATAATCTTATCAGTTCGTTTCAGTTCAGTTCGCAGTCCGCATTGGGAGCACTGGTTCATGCGGCCCTGACTGTTCAAATTGTAGAAATTCTTGGAAGATCTCACGGTCAAAGCAGGCAATGCCCGAGACTCGAGCTAACTCGAGGTTCTAGTATATTTCCCATAATAAAAAAATACGTTTTTATAGAAAAATTCAGAATCGTCAATATTAAGTGTATCGAGGTGACTCTCAACATTTCTCTACACAATCAGACATAGAATATAGTTTAAAAATTACTTTTTGAATTTCACCCCCATAAGTCTGTGTTATAGGGTTTCAGAAAACCCTCATGAGTAAAAAAAGCAATAATCAATTGAAACTGCCAAATATAATTTTTTAAACAATATAATATTTTTTTAAACTATCTTCTTCTACAGCAATGCTAGATAGTTGCGTTTTTTCTGATATTTTTAGCTTTTTGTCCACCATTCACTTAGTAAGGTAATAATTGATGCAAGTTAACAAACGTAATTGTTCAAACCATTTATTATTGTCCATAACTATCTTCTCTTAGAGTAATGCTAAAAAGTTGCGTTTATTTCTGAAGTTTTCAGATTTTTTTCATTTTTTTAGTTATGAAAATGTTATAAATGAATATAAACGAGAGCAATTTTTTGAATAGTACTTCATTATTTTCGGAACGAATTATTTTTACTTTTTTGCTCATGTTTTAAAATATTAATATAAACAAAAAGGCTTACAAAATAATACTTGTTGATGTTTATTCATTATTTTTTTATAAGTGAAAAGCTGAATAAAAGCTGAAAATTACAGAAAAAACTGCAACATTCTAGCGTTACACTAGGGGAAGATACTTATAAACAATAATATATTGTTTGAACAATTATGTTTGTTAACTTGAATTAATTAGTACCTCACTCTTAACTGAAAGGTGGACAAATGGAGGGAAATTTCAGAAGAACCGCAATTTTCTAGTCTTATTCTGAACGAATATTGCTCTAAATAATAATACATTGTTCAAGCAATTATTTGTATAATTTTAAGTAACTAGTATAGTATGTGAAAATTTATGGTACACAATATTACTTCGAAAATAAAGTCGTGAAAGTCTTTGAGAAAAATTCACGCCTACGACTACGGCGGGATTCGAACTTACGTCTTCCGATTGCTGGTCAAGTGCTCTTACTCCTACAATACGCAGGCACCTGACGTTACTTTTTTACTTAGACGATGCCTATCCTACTTTCGAAGCATTTTCACTCGTCAGCCTTGTTAGCCTCTTTTTGTCTGTTTTCTACTCTTCCCCATTGCCATCTATTGGGCAGAGGTAGGACCTGAACGGCGTACAGTTTCTGTGTCCACTCGACGTAGGATCATCAAATTAAATCGACTAATGTCGATTTACAGTTTTTTCGATAAATTATGTAGTATGTGAAAATTTAGAGTACACGATATCACTTCTAAAATAAAGTCGTGAAAGTCTTTGAAACAAATACACGCAAACAATAAATTAAACAATATATATAATAATAGCTTAAACAATAATAAATTGTCTGAACAATTTATTTAAACATCTAATTATCAGTAGAAAGTAATATTTTATGTATTAGAAACTATTCGTGCTAAAAGAAACCACAAAAAATAATAATTAGTGCCAAAAACTCACAAAACCCAATTTTTCACTTATGGGTTTTTTTAGGACCCAGTAAAACAGTCTTATTAGACTTACGATATGAGCATGAAATTAAAAAAAAAATTTAATTTGTGTTCTATGGCTCATTGTGAAGAGAAGTGTCGAGGGTCAACTCGATACACCTAATATTAACGATTCTGGATATAACTTACAACAATGTCTTTTTCTGACGGGAAATATCTCTTAAATTTCATGGGGCTTGCGGAACCTCTAAATATAATTTTGATTCAAAAAAATACGCGTTTAATTTTTTGTGGATTCGAACAAATTCGGGGAGAGGGGAGGGTGAGAGCATGAGAATAAAAAAAATTGGACTACTCTGAAGTACACTGCGAAGCCTTTTGTAGCACAAGTCTTTACTACGCACACCTGAATGTGGTGGGCTACTACTGCGCAGCTCTATGTAACACAGAAGTACACTGCTCAGCTCCATGTGCTATAAAAGTGTACTGCGCATTCCTACGTATTGTAGGCATCTACTGCGCAGCCTTACGTATCATAGGTTTCTACTGCGCAGCCTTGAATACCATAGATCTCTACTGCGAAGTCTTGCTCTTTGCAGAGCTCTACCATGCAGCGTGTTGCACCACGAAAGTGTACTGCGCAGCTCTACGCATCTAAAATCCATACTGCGCATCCCTACATATCTTAGGTCTCTATTGCGCTGCCCTGTGCACTACAGAACTCTACTGCGCAGCATGCTGCACTACAAAAGCGTACGGCGTAGTTCTATGTACCATAAATGTCTACTGCGCATCCCTACATATGGTAGATATCTACTGCGCAGCTTCCCGTACAGTACGTTTTTACTGCGCATCCCTATGTGCTATGGGACTGTACTGTATTGCTCTAAGCACCATAAAACTCTATTGCGTATCCCTACATATCGTAGGTCTTTACTGCGCAGCCTTAGGTGTCATAGGTCTATACTTAATTTAATTAATTAATTAATTAAATTTAATGCACCACAAACGTGTGTTGCGCAGCTTTATATTTTACAGATCTCTACTGAGCATCTCTACGTGCTGTAGGACTCTGCTGCCCCCCTTAGAAAGTGTAGTAGGACCCACATCGACAAGAGCGTCACGTTACCGATAGGGCCCCGGCTAATTTTCCCCTCTAGATCGCGATTTGAAATGGAGAAAACTTGTCAGAGCCCCACTAGAACCCTTTCAAAATTTCTGTACGGGTGGCTTTTTTGTATCGGGTACCCCCGGAAATTTTTTTTTATGCTAGATTTCATTTGTAACCTTTTTGAACCTTTTTTGTAAACACAGTTACTTATAATGGCCTTTATTTAGAAAATAGATTTTTCGTTGTTCTATATTAGGCTAAAATGTCAAAATACACTCGAACTCTAATATAATCCCGTCCAGTCTAAGGATTCCTAGAACTGCTGGCCGACTGCTGGCCCACGCAGTTTCTCAGCTCGCGGGTCGAAAGACGGCGTTCAATCAAGCGTGAAACACCAGCAGAGTGCAGACAAAGGCGCAGTGCGCGGGTACTGATGTTCGTACTCATGTTCGGGGATTGCATGATATTAGGAAATGGTTCATATGGCCCTAACTGTTTACATTTTGAAGGTGCTGCTTTAGTCTCAAGACCAGTGCGAAGCAACTCCCGGAACTGTACATATGTTGGAGTTCGAGTGTATTACAATTATCTTGGCAGCCAGATCTACCCCACGTGGAGAGATTCTCCGGAAAGTTCTCCTCGGAAATTCCACGGGAATTCCAGTTGGAAATTCCGTTGACTTTCCGTGGAAATTCCACTAACTTTCCGGCTGCAAATTCCAGGACCCAGGAATATTCAAGAAAAGGTTATACCATCTTTACCTCTGCTCCCCGTCGATTCACGGAAGTCTCGACCGCCGTCCCCACACATTTAGTTTGCACTAAGTGTAAAAACTACATCTTCCTCAAGGAAGTTGATTTTTACATAAATAGAAATTTTTCGCACCCCAACGGTTACTAGGACGACCCGTCATTGTAGAACATCTTCCAAGTGCACCAGTTGTAAAAATACATATTCTTCGAGGAAATTAAGTTCTGAATGAAGATCAGCCGCCCCCACTCATTGTTCGAATGGCTTGTCATGGTTCATCTTCCTAGTGCACCAGGTGTACAAAATACATCTTGCTGGAGGAAGTGGAGTTCTAAATAAAGATTGGTCACACCCAGGAGCGCGAACTTGCAAAATTCCCGGGTGTGGAGTTATAAAAATGACCAGAATGGGGAGAGGAGGGGAGTGGTACAAGAACCATACCCACAATCCTCTCGGAAATTGAGTACTCCATACCCTTCAGAGGAAAGTCGGTGCCCCTAGTCGCACCCCAATGGCTACTGGGATGACCCCTCATTTTTCGATATCTTCCGAGTGCATCAGGTTACAAAATACATTTTCCTCGAAGAAGTTGACTTTTAAATAGGAATTGGTCGCACTCCAACGTTTACTGGGACGACCCGTCATTGTATAACATCTTCTCAATGCACAAGGTGTGAAAAATACATCTTTTCCGAGGAATTTAAGTTCTAAATAAAGATTGGTTGCACCCCACACATTGTCCTCATGACTAACTCATTAATGTATGCCAAAGCACAATCCAATTCGATTAGTCTTTCAAGAATTATCTAGTATACAGACGACAATAACGACGACAATAGATAGACAGACACTAACCTAAAACTCATTATTTCGGATTCAGGGGGTCTCCAAACATAAAAATTTAACGAAGCCCGCGAAAGTCAATTTTTACATAAAAGCAATACCTTCTCATTGAGATAAGAATGTAAAAAACAGACTATGCCTCCTACCCAAAAATGTTGAGAGAAAAGTTTACAGGTCATTGTAAAAGCAACAATTTTGATATCTCAACTTTTTTCGTATCTCGCATGATTAGGCTCAAAATTCGAATTTTCGATTTTTTATGGAAATTCAAAGAGTTGTTGTGAAAGTCTTGTAGGGCTTTCAAAAAGCAACTTTTCTCCTCATAACTTTTTTCATATCGTGCATTGTTTGGCTTAAAACTTTAATTTTCGTTTCTCTTTTTGAATTTTGAAAATGTATAACTCTCATAATTTTTTTTATCGGAAAAAGTCATCAGGATAAATTGTTCGACTGTCTGAGTAATACAAATAGTCGTACATATATCTTTTAAATCTTAAAAAAAATGATCTAGAAAATTTTGAAAACGCTCTAACATTTTGAATTGTATCCAAAATGGTTGACTGCCGAACATGACCTTCAGTTTTCGACACTGAAAGAGTGTAACAAAGGCTAATTCAATAGATTCATTCTTTCAAAAGTTATCGTGCTCACAGATAGCCGTACAGGCATATAGGCATACACACATACAGGCATACACACACAGGCATACACACGCATGCAGGCATACACACACACACATACATACATACATACAGACACATTCGTAAAAACCTGTTTTTCGGGTTCATCAGAGGGTCTCAAAACGTGGACAATTGACAAAAACGGGGGGGGGGGGGGTGGAGAGATAGGAGTCAAATTTTACACAATTTTACACATTTTACTTTGGGCTGAATTCATTTCAAACCGGGCAGGCTGTCCGTGCTCATGTCTCAGCAATTTTTGCCACTGGAATATGTTGTTTTTCGAAAGGAATAAGCCCGCACGTATCTTACCGATTTGGCGAAAACAATTTTTCGATAAAGTTATGAGTATTTAAATTTTAAAAACTGAAAACACGGTTTATCAAAAAATTGCCAAAATTTTTGTTAAATTGTTATATTTTTGAAGTTAATATAAGTATTCATTTTTTTTTATTCCGATATAATTTCTCGTCTTCCTTCAAAATCCGCTGGAAAATTCCAAAAAGTCCAAAATTTGCGAAATGGCGACGGTTTTTCTGAAAATATTCAAAGTCAATTTACTCAACAACCCCAGAATTTCCTTCACTTGATTTTTTTTACTTTAGTTCTAATGTGAAGAGTACATTCCTGGATAGTCTACCCTGTGCTCGCGCCTTGGAGAGAAGAGAGAATTTTGGAGAATTTTGCGAAATGATGTATGAAATCTTTTGAGATTTGTTATTTCTCAATAAGACAGTTTTATGGTGTCATAAAAAACCAAAAAGGACCGGACTTATTAATATCTACCTGGGAGATATTGGTAGAATGACTAACATTATAACTAACATTTCATATCACTGTTTCGAATGATACCAACTAGTTTGTTATTAAAAAAGCCTAAGTGGCTGGTACTACCCGACAACCGTTTAAGCCTTTGATCGGTATTTGTTGTTGTTAAACATTTGTACCATTGAGGATTAGACACCGAACCATTAAAAAAATTATCAGCTCGATTAGTCGAAATATTTATTAAATCGATGGTGGAAAACTACTAATTGCTTAGTGAAAATATATATAAATTGAGGTTTCAAGATTGCAGATCAATATAATTACATATGTAAATTGTTTTAGGACTCTGTGAATTAAAAAAAGTTTATATAAATAGAATATGTGACAAATTAAAAAGTTTTATAAAAGAAGGCGATTGTGTAATACTTTTTATTTTATTGAAACAATAAGAAGATAACATTGTGAAACTTATGAATAAGCTACGTTACCTCCTTTGAAACAACGTATCTACAAGTTACTGCTTCAAAATGAAAAAATAAGAGTTATTTGCACACTTTATCCACTTTACCTTACTTTATTTACAGATTTTTATACTACTCCATTACTGAAGTGCTAAAATATGAATATTTTATTTTAAAAGATAAAAAATGTCGGCTCATTAAAATCACAAATTATAGTTCATTTCTACCGTTTCCAACGAAACTTCTTTAAACTTTGTAAGAATAAGAAACTTGGCTTCAGTAACATATTTGAAGAATATAAAATTGCGAAAAAATCCAAATAATTTAATTTCGAACAATAAACTTCTAACCGTATTCATTTCAAATCAGACAGGCAGTCCATGCTCAAGTCACAGAATCATTTGCCACTCAAATATGTTGTTTTTCAAAGGGAATAAGACGATATGTATCTCAACGATTTGACAAAGAAAATTTTTTCACAAAGTTATGAGTTTTTGAATTTGGAAAGAATTAAAAACACGGATTATCAAAAAAAGGTCAATATTTTTGTTAAAAGTGTGATAATTTTTGTCTGAAAACTAAAATTCACGTTTTTTGACAAAATTACACAAGATGCGAAAAAAGTCAATAGAGCAAAATTGTTTCCCTAAAAAAGTTATAGGAAAATGTCTATTGACATTTTTTCTGTTTCACTTTATTTTCGAGATTTCCGCGAAAATATGTATGGGATCCTTTGAAATTTATTTTTTCTCAAGAATGCTATTTTATGGTGTCATAAAAAATAAAGAAGAACGTAATTCAAGAGTTTTAGCAGCTTTTATATCAAACTTTTTCTTTTGAAGTCGGTATTTTAAAAATAATTGATCCTCTCCATTTTTTCTAACTTACTTCATTATTCTTCCACCGATACGTTGTTAAAACTGTTAAATAACGTCCTTTTTCGTTTTCCATGACACCCTAAAATTGTATTGCTGAGAAAAAAATAAGTCTTAGAGGGTTTTATACATATTTCCGAAAGAGTATGAATAACGAACAGTTTTGTTCATTTGACTTTTTTCGTGTCTTGAGCCGTTTTGCCAAAAAACGTGAATCAAAAGAAAAAAATGGTGGGGTTTTTGAGTTTATTGACTTTGAATATTTTCAGATAAACCGATAATTTTGATCTTCTCAAAAATTTCACAACTAATTTTGAAAGACGACGAGAAATTCGATCTGAATCAGAAAGAAACAAAAAAAGAAAGAAAAAGAAATTATTACTTACAGTAGTTAAAAAAATTTCGTACTTTTAATAAAAATTTTGACCATTTTTTTATGAACCGCGTTTCCAATTCTGTTTAAATTCAATAACTCATAACTTTGTCAAATTTTTCTTGTCAAATCGGTAAGATACGTATCGTCTTATTTCCTTGGAAAGACAGCATATTTGAGTGGGAAATGATTCTGTGACTTGAGCATGGACTGCCTGTTCGATTTGAAATGAATTTGATCTTAACTGTATTTTTATAAGCTAGTTTTATTAAAATTTGTTAATCATCCCAAAAAATAAAACAGATCAGCTAGGTTAAAATCTCATCTTCTGTCATTTTAGATTTTTTCAAAAGAAAAATTTTCGGTAGCGAATCGCAACTAAGTACAAAAAAAGCTACACCAAGAATCCTTATCAGGAAAAATCATGCATTGAAGAGCTTTTCCGGGTTGTCGGTGCAATTCTGAATCGATTTCAATGAAACTTGGCAGCTGACTGACCATCCATTAAGAAATAAGTTTAAGCATGATTATATATTAATTTCAATGGCTCAGAAACTATGCTATTAAAACAATAAAAAAGCAAAAAGATATTTAGAGTAAAACATGAAAAATCATAGGTGATACAAATGGTGAACAGGTAAAAAGTTAAATTTTTTCTACAATCATTCAGCAGTAAAGTATTATTTATTCAAACGCTTCACCTAAGATTTGACCCGGAAATCTGCAAAATGTTTTTTTCTTCAAATGGGAACAGAGAGAGTGGCTTTTAAAACATGTATTTGATTTGAGTTCAAAAGGGTAAAGGGACTCTTGAAACATGTATTTCCTTTGAGTTGCAACGGGGAAATGGGCCCTCAAAAAAGGTATTTTTTTAACTGCAGCGGGTTAATGGGCTTTTTCAAACACATACTTTTTTAATTGGCGGTGGGAGAGGGGCTCTCAAAACATGTATTGTGTTTGAGTTTGAAAGAGGAAAGATGCTCTTAAAACATGTACTTTCCTTGAGCTGGAACGGTAAAAGGGGTTCTTAAAACATTTATTTTCTTTTTGTTGGAAAGGGGAACGGAATCCTTAAAACATGTATTTTTTTGACTTGGAATAGTGGAAGGGGCTCTTGAAACATATATTTTCTTTCAGCCGAAATGGGATAATGGGCTCTTAAAACATGTATTTTTTTAATTGGAGTGTGGAAAGGGGAGACAAAAACATGTGTTTTTTAATTGAAACGAGAAAAAGGGCTCTTAGAATATTTATTTTCCTGAGTTGGAACGGAGGAAGGGACTTTAAGAACATGCACTTTCTTTGAGCTGGAACGGGATGATGAGCTTTTAAAACATGTGTTTTTTAAATTGGAATGCGAAACAGGACGTTAAAACATGTTTTTTTTAGTTGGAACGGGAAAAGGGTCTCTTAAAATTTTTTTTTCTTTGAATTGGAACGGGGAAAGGAACTCTTAAAACGTGTATTTTTTTTCAGTTGGAGCTGGCAAGGGGGGGTTATGAACATGAATTTCTTTGAGCTGGAAAGGGGAATAGGGCTCTTGAAACATGTATTTTGTTTGATTTGTAAGGGGTTGTTAAAATATTTATTTTCCTTGAGTTGGAATGGGGATATCGGCTTTTCAAAAATGGATTTTGTTCGAGTTATAAAGGGATTCTTGAAACATGCATTTTTTTAGTTTGAACGGGGAAAAGGGCTTTTAAAACATTTAGTTTCTTTGAGTTGGAACAGGGAAAGGGGCTCTGAAAACATGTATTTTCTTTGAGCTGGAACGGGATAATGGGCTCTCAAATCATGTAGCTTTTTAAATTGGAACGGGAAATGTGGCACTGTAAACACGTATATTTTTTAGTTGGAACGGGGAAAGGGGCTCCTAACACATGCCTTTTCTTTGTGTTTGAACGAAAGTTTTGGAAAATACTCTAAATTCTGTTTCGGAAGATCGGAATTTAAAAAATCCCTGTTTAAATTCAGAATTATGATTTTTGTCAAAAATTTCAAATAATATAATTTATTAAACATTTATATTATCGCTAATCATCGATCCTCTTACATGTCCTCAAGTTCTGCACTTAGTTGCACAAATTAGTTAACATTTTATTTTCCGTAGGATTTTCATAGGATCCCAAATATATTCCCTTTATTAAACTGATCCTCCACCTTCATACAATATATTATGCATTATATTTGCAATATCTATTATGATTGGTCATTGATTACGGTGGCGAGGTAAGTCGACCACTGCAATCCCTTCCAAATGCCGTTTTTCGTCAAGAGTTAAGATCCTAGGCACGATGAAGCCATTCATCCTTAATGCCCCCAATTGGCCATCAACATAAAATCTATGAAAACCAGAAGTAGGTATCAAAAATCCCCAGGCGTCATGACCGGCTATTTGTACGTAATAATTGCCTATTGGTATGGATAAATAGTCCCACACCAAACGATTGCTTCTTGCGCTTTCCAAGTAGGCTGCATAATACCTAACATTTCGTAAGTGAGGAATATATATATATTTGCTAATTGCATCTTAAACTTCAAATTATAAGGAACGCGTTGAGAAGAACCAGGCGGATTGTTGTGCTGCGAACTTGATTCTGAAATAGGAAAAAGAAATGGATTAATTTTGCCACTTAGAATACATTTTTAATCAGAACGATTAAATATAAGCACAATGTTCTGAGCGATGAGAGAAAAATTATGTAACTTTAAACTTTTTCAATCAAAATAATAGATGAGAGGTAAATCTGACAGAGCAAGAGAAGAACGCACGTAATAGTAAATCATATCAGTCCATGACAAAAAAAGTTTTTTTCGAGAGTGTATTTGTGGTGGATCATCTTGGGGTTGCAATCTTGGATAAGGAAGCCTGGCGCAGAACGCTTTTGTCTGACGTATTCTGAAATATCCATCTTCAAGGCAAGCATGAATTAGAATAACAGATCTCAGAAGTGCATTATTGAGTAGGCAAGCTTAGCTCAGCATATTATAAAATACTCATCCTCGCATATGGATTCAGATTACGAATTTCAAATAAGGTATAGAATAGCCTATCTCAGAAACATAATATTGAATAAATTATGCCTTGCAGAGCGGATTATCAAATAACCATCCTCGAATGTAAATTCATATTTCGGAACATAAGCCAAAGAGCTTCTTAATCTGCTGTCCATTGCTTATATAAAAATAAAAAACGAGGCCTATGTTAAATTTAAAGGAAACTCGCAGATTTTTTAGTGCCAAAGAATCCATAATGTTTTTGAGATGTGCCACGCCACTCCACGCTGCGTAAAGTGTGGGGGTGCATATCAGAGCTCTCAGTGCGAAAACCCACCAATAATAAGTCAAAACATCATAATTTGCAAAAAGAAACTACTCCCAGTAAACCAGCTGCACAGATTATACCGAACGAAAATCCTACAAGCAAACACACCCCTCTAATCATTGTCCCGCCACCGCAAACATTAACGCTCTACAGCACTACACGGAGAAATCCAAACACCTTTGATTCTTGCGTATGACACGACTTATTGGTGTTCGTCGTGAAAAAAGCGTCTAAACACCACTGAACGCTGCGTACGCACGAATCATTGGTGTTCACGCAGTGGCCAGTGAT
>JAUMHM010009732.1:0-17680 GCA_032362435.1 Melikaiella ostensackeni
GAGGAAGAAGCCAGTGCTCTTACCAAAGTCTGAGCAGAGAAACTATTCTCTTTTATAATGTTAAAACGCGATAGATTTAGGCCGGTGGGTACTTCCTGTTCGTGCTCATGCCTATCCGGGAATACAATATATTCTTAATAAATAAGAAATTATTATAGTAAGACAAAAAAAATACATATCCATAATCCATATATAAAAAAAACATACGAACTAAAAGAAGTGCAAATCTCATACAAAAGAAACAAACAGGATGTGTCAATAACACTATATAAAAAAAATACATATATATATACTAGTAGATACTGAGAATACAAAAAATTGATATATAATAACACATAGAGCACTATAAAATAAATATTCTCTGAAAAAAAAAATTGAACTAATAAAAGAAAAGGGAAGAGAAGAGAAAATCATGCAGATATCACTGCAGGCATTATGATCAACGTCTGTTCGCAAATTGGATTATGCATGAATAATCAATTAGATACTAAGAGCGAACCTAGGTATATCCGAGAAAATACTTCTCCTAATAACCGTAATAATTATCAGTACTACTAATCACCATGTAGCCGTGTCTAGTAAAACATCGCATGAATCAAATTAGGTACATCCGTCCGTCTGCCATGCGTTATGGCATACTTATTAACTATTTTTTTTGGTTTCGTTTTTCTTTTTTTTTATCTGATCATATAGCTGCACATAGTACCATGGCTTCACTAAGTCTTCCCACTAACCAGAAATTCCAGGTTCTTACCAGCAAGGGTACGCAGACTGGTTCGGACATAGTGAGAAAAGAAGTCTCTTTAAAGGCGGATGAAGACCCCTCCTTCTATTTTTTTGCATCCAGGACTGTAGATGATGCTAGAAATTGTAGCCCACTCCCAAACAACCTACAGATGTGTCCCACAAATAATGAGGCGCACTCCGGAAAATCACAAGACCAGTCCCAACCAAACCTAAAATCGTTCCCAAACGCCCGAACGTTCCACAAAATCCCTACCCAAGCCCCAAAAAAATAAAAAAGAGATCTATAGTCTCAGCAGTCCCAAATAACCTCTTCCAAAAAAATTCCTCAACCCAATTCCCAGACATAAATACTTACAAAATCATTTATGATCTAAACCACCTCCTGAATATCCCATCTCCACCTAATAGAGACTTCATAACCATCCATGAATTTATAGAATATCGAGAAGATTCGGTTAAATTCTGTGAACACCAGCGCAAAAAAGTCAAAAATGACCTCCAAAAAGAAATTGAAAACCACATTTTTACTTACGCGGGGTCACAGAACACATATTATGAGTGGCTGTATGTTCAGTGCATAGATACTAAAGCAATGCGATATAAAAAGGAGTCACAGCTTATTTGACTACTCCTAATACTTTTCTTAACTAAAAAAAAATCTTCTTCTTTTGTATGTGAAGCAATATAAAAATATATAAACATATGCCGTTGTCCAAGGAAATATCTTAGAACATATTTGGACTTACCTCACATTCTTGTGAAAGGAATTCGGTAGATGAACACATTATAAATGCGAAACGTAACAGCCTCATACCGGTAGACTACGATATTTTCTATTTCCATTACGTATTCTGTCCTGAAGATAAATTTCCACTACGATCATTCAGCTAAAACTGTTAAAATTGTTCAGGAGAATCAAAATGTATATTGAGAGTAGTTCACCCTTTTTGAATTTAAAACGGTGTGCAAAAGGATATAACGTCTTGTATTTTTTATACCATTTTATTAATAATTTGAAAATAAAATTTAACTTCGGTGATCGTCAGGAATTTATTTATATTTGAGCCACAGGGAGTATTCAAACCCATTTGAAGGGATGATATTGCGATAAATTAATATTTTACTGCAATCTAATAACAAAAATTTCAGTCTAAGCAAAGTAACCCAGCTTTTTGGATGGTTAATTTCATTGAATATTCTATTTTTCATCTAATCATTCGAAGACTTTAGAGGGTGGTTTTCACCCCCTAAATATAAATTTGAGGACGTATAAAAAATACGTGTACCTTATTTTTTTAATACTCTGAAACATACTCCAGAACGAATTAAATCGGAGGCGGACACTTGGGTAGCCTTCTTTGTAAGATTTACTTTATTCACTTTACTATAACACTGTTCTACAAAAGTTACCTTTTTTTGGCTCCAGAATATTTCTGGTTATTTTCGATAGATTTTTGGATGCATATTCCGAGTCTGGCAATAAGACTGCTTCATCGCGTCATGTTTTTGAAAAAAACGGGGTTAAAGGTCGAAGAAACGCGTATTTGACCACAGTTAGGTGCCTGTAAAAAATTAACGAGAGACGATAGAACCTTTTAATAAGACTTGAATTAAATCCTTAAGCTATGACTACAACCCTGAATCATGACAGAAATTATACTTAAAAGAATAGCCGTTGGGAATCGTTTTTTCAGTTGGCGCCGTAGCTCGTGCCTTTAAGACCGTGCCTAATGCACGGGCTTCGGCGCACAGTGAAGAAAAAGTACATTTTTTGGTTCAAAATACGATTCCGGCTGAACCTGTGGAACGATTCGGATGTTTTTTAAATTTGAAAAGCTGATGAAATTTCGGAGGGAATTGTCGAGGCCGATTTTCGAAAAAGGCTTCCACTTTTTCATAAACAGAGAAATATATGGAAAAATGACAATTTTTTGAGTTTATTCCTTTAGCTTCTTGGAAATAAAGTGACAAGTTTTGCAATTAACTCAATTCGATAATGTGACATCGCTAGAAGATTATCCGATAGCGAGCATACAATAAAAAAATTTGTTCATAAACAAATTATTTGTTAAAAGTTGATTGACGCGAATTTTCATATTATTTTTCCTTATCTTTTGAATAATTAATTGAATTACAAGACAATGATTGAAAAATTTCGTATTTGAATAATAATTAACAATAATATAAACAAATTTAATAACCAATGTGCACTTTGGGTGTGTTTTGAAAAAAAATGACATTTTTTCAGTCTGTACTTATAATTGGCTAACTTCAAGCAGTTTCAATACAAAAGATGACTGAAAAATAAATTTCATAATTGTTATAAACAAATTTTAAAAGAAATTATCAAAAAGGCTGGTAAAAAGTTATTTTTCAGTGTCAATTGAGTAAAAACTTCCTCAGTCGCCTCAATTTGTTAGTACAACGATACTAAAAGATAATTCAATAGTAAAAATTGAACAAAAAAATTTGTTGATAGACAAATTATTTGTTAAACTTGATCTTCTCACATTTTTATCATTTTTATATTATTCTTTCTTATCTTGTGACTAATTCATCTTATAACGTTACTATGATGGACATTTCACATTACAATAATTATTAACAATAATATGAACAAATTACATTAACAAATGTGTATTTTAGGTGTTTTTCAGAAAAAAAGTTCGTTTCCTTTTCATTCAGTACTTACAGTTGGCCAACACAAGAGGGTTCAAAAACAAGGAATGATTGAGCAATATATCTAATAATTAATATAAATGAATCCTATAACAAATAAATAGTCGGGACACTCACGAGTCTGAAGGAAGTTCTTCTTTCATTGCCAACATATGACTTCAGGCTACGATTTTATGTCTTGAACAAGTCTTGAGCTTCAGGATCTAGCAGAATTACTTTCTTCTTCCACTTTTACCTCTGATTTACAATTTTAAGGTCGGTCGAAATCAGCAATTTCCGGCCAAGATCTCTATAAGTAGCCTCTTAGCTACATTTTCGAGTGTGAAACTCTCGTAGATGTTTGAAATTTTTGTTGTTCGCCTCTTTAGCTTCTTCCGTCAATTGACCAATGGGGAGTCAATTGCCTCCCCTGAAGCCATTGTTTGCTAAATTATGCCGAATCCACGGATCAACTCCCTGTCGAAATCCGTGATTTCGGATGTCAAGTCAGGATCTCTGAAAAATCTTTTGGCAGTATTTCCTGAGTTAGAAGTAGAAGTATCCGAGCCATGTTTTGGAACATCTAAAATGAGCCCCATCTTATCACGGAATTATTTTTGGACTCTCTGTTCCGCAGTTTTCATTTTCGCTTTCTCTTCGTTGGTTTTTGCTTGCCACTTGCAGAATCCTAAACGATAGCTTATGTGCAGTATTAATTCCATCAAACGAATCCACGCGTCAATGTAGAGAGCCCGTGTCTGAAATTGTGTACCTTCTTTGGTTTATCTGAAAGTTCAGGGAAGTCGTTCATCTTCGATGGTGTCGCATCACAAATGTAACATGTGGCAGCAGGAGGAGTTCCGGAAAAAGCCTAACACACCTTCTCATCAATCATAGTTAACGCAAACTCATGAAAGACAGTTATGGTAAAACGACTGTTCGGTAATTTCATTTTTGTAGGTTTGAGTTTTTCATTTCTTCTTCCATCAACTATACCTGTACTTCTGTCGTGGTTCGTTCCTCAGTTTTTGGTGCATGTTCACACACGAGCAGCCTACATAATCTGGTGGATGTAGGATTCTCATTCTTTCAAATTGTCAAGGGCTCTGCACATTCAGAACAATTCGTATCATTCTTATGGTCACAAGTTTCAATCATACGTAATAGTACCATTGACATCATAAAAATCCCTGCATCTGATTTTTCTGCTCTACAGAACTTTTTATTATATTCGCTGTGGTCAGATAAGCCATCACAACCATATTTATATTGACACTTCATCACATTATTTTTCCCTTCTACTATATCCGGTGGCAAATTATTCGGAATTTTCAACATATGCTTCACTGTATAATCGCACAAATCTTGCAATTCAACCCTCACCCCAGACTCTGTAACTCTTGTACTTTTTTCGGGAGGAAGACACCCTCTCTTGGCTTCTTCAAGACTTTTATGAAGAGGGAAAATGTCAGCATTATGTGCTTTAGCTTGTAGTCTAATAGTTTCATATTGATGTTTCGTCAATTTTGTGCCTCCAGCCAGAGAAATAGCTTCTTCTAATATAAATGGCTTCATTTTACCTTCAAATTCTTTATGTTCTCCATGTTCTTCATCTTCAGCTCTCGATATCATACTTCTTATCTCCTTAGCCAAGTGCCTCTTTCCAGAAGAGCACAAATTATTCAAAAAAGCATTCTCAATTTCAATTTGGGGATGAGAATCAACAAGAGAGAGTTTTTTTCTTTTTCTAGTCGATTTGGAATTGGTTTCAAAATCTTTCGAAGATCTTCTGCCTACTTTTGTGCGATCCAACGATATGATGAAGTCAGATGATAATCATGCATTGTTCAGTTAGGAAAATTTGTCTGCATTGTAGAACGCACTTTTCCATCTTTTTTCAAAAGACGAAATGAAGTGCCGCAACAAGAATTCTCGTGTCAAATCGACTAGCTCATTATCTGTCAAGTTAGTTGTGCGAAGGTAATCCAACATAATTCTTACGTCTCTACTAGAACTTCCGATCAACAGATCACTTAGAATCTTATTCGGCACTCTAATAGAATCAGTTTCTAAACTATATATATACACTGACACACACACACACACACATACACGGAAAGAATCAAATATACTGGAAACTTAATGGCTCAGAACATATGCGTGAAAACGATGAGGAACCTCTTTTTACATGAAAAATGAGTAACGCGAACGAAGAAAAAGAATCTTTGTTGGGAGTAAATACAAATATGGTTCACAGTTAAAGAAATTCAGAATCTAATTCCTTCAGCGATGATGATTTCTTCTATTGAATCGCATCTGGATACTACGCGAATAAGAGAAACAATCAGCCAAACGCAAGCATGCGTTGTTTCCGTAGTCTAACTTCAGATCAATGAGACTGTCATTTGTTTCGCTACAGAACTAACAAATGAAGACCAGCAACCATTGAACTTTAACGCTGAAAGTCGAAGGAACTGTACACGAGCTTTTGATTTGAATCCATCTAATTGATAGGACCTATCTAATCGTTGAGAATGATATTAGTTCACGATTGTTGAAAGATGAATAGTTTACAACAAAAATAATCATGAACATTTGGTTCAGGGAGATGAGATAATGTCTTGATGAAGCCGCGCACCATAATGTATGTGATTTAGCTTAACAACTCTGGCAGAGAAACTTTCTTCAGACTCGTGAGTGTCCTAAATTTTTATTTGTTATGGAATTTATTCATAACAATTATTGAATGTATTGTTCAATCATTCCTGGTTTTCGAACCCTCTTGTTTCGGTCAACTGTCAGTACTGAATGAACAAAAAACGAACTTTTTTCTGAAAAACACCCAAAATAAACATTTGATAATGTATTTTGTTCATATTATTGTTAATAATTATTGTAACATGAAATGTCACCATCATAGTAACGTTATGAGATGAATTGGTCACAACATGAGAAAGAATGACATAAAAATGATAAAAATGTGGGAAAATAAACTTTTAACGAATAATCTGTCTATTAATAAATTTCTTTGTTCAATCTTCACTATTTAATTATCTTCAATTATCATTCTGCTAACAAATTGAGGCAATCACGGAAGCTTTCACTCAATTGACAGTGAAAGAAGACTTTTTTGGCCTTTTTTTGTTATAAAATTTTTTTATAACAATTATGAAATTTATTGTTCAGTCATTCCTTGTATTCAAACTGCCTCGAGTTAGCCAATTATAAGTACAGACTGAAAAAACGGTGTTTTTCTTCGAAACACACTCAAAGTGCACATTTGTTAATGAAATTTGTTAATATCATTGGTAATTATTATTAGGATACGAACTTTTTCCATCATAGTGATGTTATGCGATAAATTACCTACAAGATGAGGAAAAATAATATGAAAATAATGAAAAATCGTGAAAATCAACTTTTAGCAAATAATTTGTTTATGAACAAATTTTTTTCTTGGATGCTCGCTATTGAATAATTTTTTAGTAATGTCGCAATATCAAAAAATGTACTTTTTCCCCACTGTGCGGCATGCGGCTGAAAAAACGGTTTTCAACGGATTTTAATCTGGGTTTCTCACTTATCATTATAAATGGTTGTAGTCGAAAGCTTGAGCTTCAATTTAAATTCAAGTAGAAGGCTTCATCGCCTATTGTTAATTTTTCACAGATACGTAAATATGGTCAAAAACGTGTTTTTTCGACCCTTCAATCCCATTTTTCTCTAAAACTTGACGTGGTGAAGCATTTTTGTTTCCTGCTTCGGAATCAGCATAAAAAAATGTATCAAAAATGACCAGAAACATTCCGAAGACAAAGTCGCAATTAATTATTCAGTTTCTTTAGAAACTTCATAGAATGTATAACTATGGGCTACCTTTTCTACTTAGACGTGCCCAAGAGTCCATTATAAGTAGAAGGGACAAGTAACGGGAAGACATAACATTTGAATTCATTTATTTCCTGGAAAATTTGCATATGAGGAGTAAACGGCTGTGAATGCATAAGTTCATTCTTCATTTGTCGAGAAATTGAGGCGAATTTTCCATCTTAGAAAGCACTTTATGAAATTTTAAAAACGTAAGTGTGCTCGAGAACGATTTTGAATGCTTTTGAGCTCATTAACGTTTTTAAACCACATACCTTCTCTCAGATGTGCCCTACTTAAGTAAGTGTAACGACAAGACGTAACATCTGAATTCTTCTTGTGAATATATTCTGTTAGATGGAAATTTTTTAGAGGAAGAAAAAATTTAAATTTTGTCTTACCATTACTTGTCTTTTCTACTTATAGGTATCCCGAACCCGTTTTAAGTGGAAAAGGTAGCTCATGATTAGACAATATATTTATTTTGGGAAAAACTGAATAATTGACTATAGGAAAGTAAATACATTCTCTTAGATAAAAATTCAAAAAAATATATTATTCAAACGTTACGTCTCGCCATTACTTGACTTTTCTACTTACATGTACTCTTAGGAACTAGTACGGAGCAAAAATGCTAATATTAATCAAATCGTTCTAAGCCAGTGAAAAATATTTGTGGATCGGCATCCGGAAAAAGTAAAAAAAATAATTGGAAATCATTTCATATCTTCTGTTCGGTGTTTGAATTTGAATATTGAAAAAAAAATTTTTATTAGTGAAAAGATTATGGCAAATTTTTTGTACTTACAGTTTTTGCTAGTGGGCAGTGGTAAAAAATTAAAAATTGAAAGATAAACTTTTTCTTAATTTAGAATTTTTCGAATATGTACAAAAAACATGTTTATGAATCGCGTTAAATATACACTTTCTTGAAGAAGGTCGAACCTGAAATTTCTTTGGCTTAAACCAAAGAAACACGCCATTATTTTGGATTCAAGTAGAACAAATTTTTTGTTTGTTTTTAAAACATTCCAAAATCACAAAGAAAAGTAAAAAATTCCTAAATTACGACAAAAAGTTTCCCGGAAGGGCAAAACTTCATATGTGTGCATATGACTCAATCCAAAAAACATATTTTTTTACAGATTTTCGAAAAATCGAACCTAAAACTTCTTTAGCTTGAACCAAAGAAATACGTCATTATTTTGGTTTCAAGGCAAACAAATTTTGTTCTTGTTTTAAGAGCATTCCAAAATCACAAAAAAAGTCCGAAATCAAAAAATTCCCAAACCACGACAAAAAAACGTTTCCGAAAAAGGAAAATGACAACATGTTCCTCTGGTTACAGCTAAAAAAATTTTAGGTTGGACATTTTCAAAGTTCTCAAAAATGTGTGTATATGACTCAATCCAAAAAAACGTGTTATTTTGCAGATTTTCAAAAGATTCAACATTGTGCAAACCTTCTTTTGTAATTTCTGAATTTTTATTATTGTTCACTAGTAAGAACTAAACATATAAATGATTTGCCATAAGCTATTGACCAATAGGACATTTTGCTTGATTTTCACAAATAAAGAAATGAAATTTTTGTTTCATTCAAAACTTTCTGAGTATCTGCGAAAAACATGTTTTTGGATTCAGTTAAATACACACTATTTGAGAAAAGGTCAAATCTGGATTTTCTTCAGCTTGAGACAAAGAAATATGTCATTACTTTGGTTTCGAAGAAGAAAAAAATTTGTGGTATTTGAAATGTTTCAAAATCGTAAAAAAGTTCATTTGAGCATTTTCACTCCGCACTAGTGCCCGAAAGTACATATAAGTAGAAAATGCCAGTAGCAGCAAGACACAACATATTAATTCATCCTTTTTTTTAAATTTCCATCTAAGAGAATATATTCACTTTGCTATAATTGAATATTCAGTTTTTTCGAAAATTAATAGAACCTCCAACTATAAACTACCATTTCCTCTTAAAGTACACCTGTGCCAACTATAAGTACAGAAGGCAAGTAACGAGAAGACAACATTTCAAATTGTTTTTCTCTGGAAAATTGTCATCCAAGAGAATATATTCCCTCTACTTTAATTAAATTATTCTGACTTTTTTAAAAGTAATATGATGTCTAACTATGAGACACCTTTTCCACTTACAATGGGCTTGGAGTATCTTTAAGTAGAAAAGGAAGGGAATGGCAAGACATAAGATTTGAATCCACCAGTATAAAGAAGAAATACATCAGAAGATTCTCGAAGGCGAGATTTCTCTTAATTGTTCTCGGTTTCTGCAATATTTACTGGGTTATTTATCATTCTATAAAATGATAGCTCTCAGCAAACTCTCCATTACCAGTTTTTTATTGCTGAAGTTCTCTAGCAGCGTTTACTGCGATCATAAAATGTAACAATTCTCCAAATTTAAGTCACACGATTCCCAACCTATTTTTTCCTTAAATTTCGAAATGCTGAAAGTATTGGCGTGTTGAAATCCTGCGCTTAGTCTGTGCTGAGTCTGAGCAATTAATTTCTTTATTACTAAACGCTCTAAGACGTTCGAAACAGATTTCAATAGATTCAGGGGTAAAGAATTAGGTGTACGCGTTGAGATTTATTGACCTAAATTACCTTCAAGTACATCCGGCCAATCTTACGTAACATATTATAGTAAGTCCAACTCGTCCTAATAAATTGTGAGAATTCGAAACGGTTTAAAAGTATGTCTTCCGTCTCCCTGAACAACATTGTCTCGAAATAAAAAAAAAATTTAGATGAGGAAACTTTCCTGCGCAAGAAAACGATTGTGAAAACTTCATGTAGTCTCAAAATACGTCTCTTGACTCCCCAAGCAACATTATTTAAAAATAAGAATGAAATGTTAGATGGGGTAACTTCCCCACGCGAAAAAAACAAGACACCTTCAACGAAAAAAATCGTCAAAATTGTCCTAATAGATTGTGAAAATTTTAAGTGGTCTCAAAATACGTCTTTCGCCTCCCCAAATAACATATCTAAAGATTTAAAAAATTGGTTTCTAAGTAAACTGCTCTGCGCAAAAAAGCAAACACCCTTAACGAAAAAAATTGTCAGAATTGCCCTAATAGATTGCAGGGAAGTTTCATTATCTAACATTTTTTTTTATTTTTGGATATGTTGTTTGGGGAATTGAAAGACTTTTTTGAGAACATTTAAAATCTCCATAATCTATTAGGGCGCTTCCGACAATTTTTTTTCGCTAATGGTTTTTGTTGTTTTTTGCGCAGGGAAGTTTCCTTATCTAGAATTTATTGTATTTTTTGATCTATTGTTTGTGGAGTTGAAAAACGTACTTCGAGACCATTCAAAATTTCCACAATGTCTCAGGGTAATTTCGACGATTCTTTTTCGTTGAGGGCGTTTTTTTCTGCAGAAAAGCTGCTTAATCTACAATTTTTTCAATTTTTGAATATGTTATTTGGGGATTCGAAAGACGTATTTTGATACCGTTTCAAATTCCCGCAATCTATTAGGGCCATTTTGACAATTTTTTTTCATTGACGGTGTTTGTTGTTTTTTGCGCAGTGAAGTTTTCTTATCTACAATTTTTGTTATTTTTGGATACATTGTTTGGGGTGTCGAAAGATGTATTTTGAGACCATTTCAATTCCCACCATCTGTTAGGACAATTTTGACGATTCTTTTTCGTTAAGAATGTTATTTTTTATTTTGCGCAGGGAAGTTTTCTTACTTACATTTTTATTTTAGGATTTGTTCTTTGGGAAGTCGCAACATATATTTTGAGACCGTTTGAAATTCCCACAATCTATTAGGGCAATTTCGACGACTCTTTTCCTTCAAGGGTTTTTTTTGCGCAGGGATGTTTCCTTATCTACAATTTTTTATTATTTTTGGATATGTTTTTTTAAAGAAGTCGCAAGACGCATTTTGAGACTATTTAAAATTCTCATAATCTATTAGAGCAATTTTGTCGATTTTTTTTTCGTTAAGAATGTTATGTTTTATTCCGCGCAGAGAAGTTTCCTTATTTACATTTTTATTCTTGGATATGTTGTCTGGGGATTCGAAATACGCATTTTGAGACCATTTGAAATTTCCACAATCTATTAGGGCAATTTTTAAGACTTTTTTCGCTAACGGTGTTTGATGTTTTTTCACAGGAAGGTACCTTATCTACAATTTTTGTATTTTTCGAAACATTGTTTAGGGAGTCAAAAGACGTATTTTGAGACCATTTAAATTCTCACAATCTATCAGGGCAATTTCGACGATTCAAAAATGTTTTATTTTGCGCAGAGAAGTTTCATTATTTACAATTTTTTTATTTTGGGATCTTTTGTTTGGGGATTCGAAGGACTTATTTTGAGACCATTTAAAATTCTCATAATCTGTCAGGGCAATTTTGACGATTTTTTTCGTTAAGTGTGTTTTTTTTTGCAGGGGAGTTTCCTCATATACAATTTTTTATATTTTTGGATATGTTTTCCAAGGAGTCGCAAGGCGAATTTTGAGATTACTTAAAACTTTCATAATCTATTAGGGCAATTTTGACGATTGTTTTTCGTTAAGGGTGTTTTGTTTTTTCTTCGCAGAGAAGTTTTCTTATCTACAATTTCTTTTATTCTTGGATTTATTGTTTATGGAGTGGAAAAATATACTTTGAGACCTATTTTTTTTCCCACAATCTATTAGGGAAATTTTGACGATTTTTTTCGTTAACGGTCTATGTTTTTTTCCGCGGGAAAGTTTTCTTATCTATAATTTTTTATATTTTTGAATATGTTTTTTAGGAAGTCTCAAGACGTATATGAGACTATTTAAAACTTTCATAATATATTAGGGCAATTTTGACGATTGTTTTTCGTTAAGGGTGTTTCGTTTTTTCTTCACAGAGAAGTTTTCTTATCTACAATTCCTTTTATTTTTGGATTTATTGTTTATGGAGTCGAAAAACGTACTTTGAGACCTATTGATATTCCCATAATCTATTAGGGAAATTTTGACGATTTTTTTCGCTAACGGTGTATGTTTTTTTCCGCGGGAAAGTTTTCTTATCTACAATTTTTTATATTTTTGAATATGTTTTTTAGGGAGCCGCAAGACGTATATGAGACTATTTAAAATTTTCATAATCTATCAGGGCAATTTTGACGATTGTTTTTCGTTAAGGGTATTTTGTTTGTTTGTCGCAGAGAAGTATTCTTACCTACAATTTCTTTCATTTTTGGATTTATTGTTTGTGGAGTCGAGAAACCTACTTTGAGACCTATTGAAACTCCTACAATCTATTAGGGAAATTTTGACAATTTTTTTCATTAAGGGTGTTTTTTTCCGCAGTAGGGTTTCCTTATCTCTACTTTATTTATTTATTTTTAGATGTGTTGTTTGGGGAATCTAAAGACTTATTTTGAGAACATGTCAAATTTCAGTAATCTATTAGGGCAATTTTGACCATTTTTTTCACTAATGGTGTTTGTTTTTTGTGCACAGGGAAGTTATATTGTCTAAAATTTTTGTTGTTTTTGGATATGTTGTTTGGGAAGTCGAAATACGTATTTTGAGACCATTTAGAGTTCCCACAAGATATTAGGGCAATTTTGCCGATTTTTTTTCTTTAAGGGTATTTCGGTTTTTTCTTGCAGAGGAAAATTTTCTTATCTACAATTTTCTATTTTTGGATGTGTTCTTTGGGGAGTCTAAAGACGTATTTTAAGATCATTTCAAATTCCTACAATCTATTAGGACGAATTAGACTTGATTTTTAGTGTGAGGGTGATCCGAAGTCCTTGGGGGTGGCTTAGGTCAATAAATCTTGATGTGTTGACTTAGTTGTTCATCCCTGAGTCTATTGAAATCAGTTTTAAACGTCTAAGAGCGATTAGTAATACAAAATTTAGTTGCGCAGACTTTGCGCAGTCTTGGCGCAGACTTAGCGCAGAATTTCAACCCGCGCGTTTAGTCGAGGGAGGAAATAGAATTTCATTGTTTTCATTCATCATAATCAATTACGTCAGACAATTAGTCTTAAATTAGCACCAACGCTCACTGCTGCGGCGTTGGCAACGCAATGGACGTAACAGGTAGCTTTAGTCCGAAATAGACATAACAAGGCTGAACAGGGAAGATGTGTCTGACCCAGAGACGGGCACTTGTGTCCTACTTTAGTGAATTTACTTTCACCGGTTATATAACCATTCGCGGGTCAAGTTTAGGCAATGCTGTTTGGTTCAATAAAGCTTGCGAATTCATACGTGACGAGAATCATGTTTTCCAGTATAGACACGTTACCAGTCAAAAGTGACGCTTTAACGTTACCGTTACTTCCTGAAAATATATAACGCGTTACCGTTATCGCTACTTTTCAAAAAAAGCAACGCCTTACCTCAACGTTACTTTTTTTGATTGAATTTTTACAAATTATCACAAGCTTTAGACAGTTTGTTTTTTTAATTGAAAGTATTAAAAGAATTGACAATTTACCGATTTCATATGAAATCTGTGAGTCTGCCCCTGGTGATGTTGCAGAATTGTTTGTGGCTAAAATATATTGATTTCCAAAGTCTGCTTGAATATTTAGGTGAGTTATGTAAAAATAACAGAAAGTTTTCTTTAAAAAGTTTTAATATTGGGAACAAATTGGCATACTTCAATTTTCATTGTATGCCATTTTAGTAATACGTATAATTTTTTAAGTTTCTTCAAGGAATTTGAAAGAGTGTAGATCGCACTACAAGTAAACTAAGCAGGAACACTGTGAAAAATGTTTGCAAAATTAATATACTTTTACTATATACTCGTATGTATATGAATTTTAATATACGTTATAATGTAAACTGCAATCATTTACAAAGTATGTCAAATATAATACTCATGTATAATAATATTAATTAACTTATATTAGATTCAATATACATTGTACATTAAAGTTAATAAATTTATATTAAAATTAATATACACATGTATAGATATTAAATTTAGTTTACATGTGTGTGAAGTGATTTGCATATATTGTATATGAAGTCAGCGATCATTTTTTCTGACAGTGAAGTTTAAATTAATAATTTGTAAGTTTTTTATATTTAAACTATTATTAATTCTAAACCACAAATGAAATATTTGAAAAATGAGAATGGTTCCTCTGCTATGCCGAACAATAATAATTGAAGCACCGAAGCATAAAAAACGAAAAAAAAATTCTATTCAACTTATCACTTTATGAAGAAGGCAGAAACTAACCATTTTTTCCTTTGCTTATTTTTGTCCACTCATTCACGAAAGAATGAAATTTCTGTTCGCTTATTTCTTTTGTGAGCATTGATCAAATGATCAAAAATCTTTTTAGGTTTGTAAAACGTTTTTTCATCATTTATTAAATTTTTTTCTCGATTTGTCCATTTTTATTGATTTGCGAGTACTGTCTATCTATCTAAGTTTTGTAAACACTTTTTTTCAAATTTAAATAAGAAAAGAAAGAAGAAGATTGGATTGAAACCCCTACTGAAAATCCCTACATGGTGTCGTATATAGGAACCCATATGGAGACCCACATGGAAACCCATGTTGGAATCCACATGGATTCCTATATAAAATCGTATGCACAGTAAAAAAAAAGATCATTTTTGTTGCCGAGCATTTTGCTCCAGCGATCATTTGACTCTCGACATCACAATGATCTGTTCATTTCGATCATTTTGATTTACTTTTAGGATCATCTGTCAGGCTAAACAAAATGGCTGCCAGTTTCTGGCGCAGATTTTATAACCTAAATATTTTGTCTAACCGCCCGCAATTGACAACTTCGCTTTACAGGAGATATATTCTGTTATCAAGTATCGTTATTTTTCAACTTCTCAAATACACTGCACGATCAGAAATCATAAGAAGCTCGAATATGCGCTAAAGTACTCCAAGAACGTCGGCCATCTTGGCTTGACTCGATACATGACCTCGAATCAGATCATTATGATCTCAAAAATCGATCATTCATTCCGACCGATCAAAATGCTCTTGGTTTTGGTGTTATTTTTGTTGCATATGAAAATGATATCGATTTCTGTATCACTTTGAATATTATTTTTTACTGTGTGGGCTATTGGGAACACGAAATGGGATAGGAACCTATGTGGGTACTCATATGAGAACCTATGTGGGAATTTTCAGTAGGGATACATATTCAAATAATGATGATTTTTAACAAAAAGAATCTTTTTCAGTTTTTGAATTTAATATTTTCCTTATGTGAAGACACAGAGAAATAGAAAATCCTAAAGTAAAAGTATCATTTGAGAGAAATTTTCTTTAAAAAACATAACCTCTGACAAAGTCATTTCGTGTAATAGTATTATAGTGTATAGTATTTTTGTTTTAACTTTTAAAATTATTGTGAATCTTTGATAGGAGCTCATCCTTTTCTGAAAATACTATCTTTCAAAAACTTGTTTGGAAAATTTTGTTCTTTTTCCTCAGTTGAAAAATTAAATGAAAACATTTTATTTTTCACAAAAATCTATTATGAATATAAGCGGAATTGTAAAAGTAATTTTTATTTTTTTAATTTTTAATTTTGCTACACTTAGCTTGTAATTAGTTGTTTCAAATTCAAATATTGAAAATTTAGCTTTTGAAGTTAGAAACTGAAGAAACTGGAAAATTGAATTTTAAGCAGTTGAATTTTCTAAGGTTGAATTTTTAACTAATGAAAATTCAACTTTCTTCTTTTTTCAACAGTTGAGAATTCAAGGAAAGACGAATTTTAAAAGAAAATTGAATTTTCAACTGTTGAGTTTTCAATTGTTGAAGATTCAGCTGTTTAAGATACAACTGTTAAATTTTCGAAAATTGAACACTTTCAACTGTTGAAAATTCGATTTTCTTCAATTTTCAACAGTTGAAAATTCAACTGTTGAAAACTGAATTTTCTTTTAAAATTCGGGTTCTTCTTAAATTGTCAACTGTTGAAAAATCAAGAAAAAACGGATCTTTTTATTAAAAATAAGTGTTGAAAATGTCATATTTACATAATTTTACATTAGAATTCAATAAATCAATATTTTAATCCATGAAAAAAAATGTTGAAAGTCGATTTTTTCGAAAACGGGGCGCCGCTGGCAAAAACTGTTCTGGAAAGTTGATAGTCATCTAATGGGCTTTCATTAGGGAATTTATAAGATTAAAAAAAAAATCCCAACTCTGCTCATCTCTTTGTAAATTTAGAGTAAATTTTTTTCTTGATAATATAATTTCAACCGTGACATCACGAAGTATAAAACCCCCCTCCCCTCCCTGTCACACTCCCTCACGTTCGACGGAACCCCTCCCCCCTTTAAAAGAGCGTGACGTCATTTATGGATGACGCCTTCGGGCGCAATGTTCATGATTCAGTATATACTTCCGCGTAGGTATACAATCCGAAATAATGTTAGGCAATGGTTAATTGACGAAAGGGGGACACGTCGATCATATCTGAAAAGGTCAAAGGTACCGGAAGGGGTAGTTATACAATACATATAACTGCCTCTGGTGCATATCGACGCATAAAGTGCTCGTACTAACTCAGATCGTCAGAACAATTTTTTATTCCAGATTTTTTTACCATCTTTATACTCAAAAACTATATAAAATAAAGACGATTTATTTACTCCATCCTGAAATAAGACTTCAAGCTTTGTCAACTCATTTCATACGCATTATTATTACAAAACAGAAATTGAGGATGGTAAAATAAGAGTAATTTACACTCGTCTCGCGTAACTGTGCCGCCCGTTCTTGTACCGCCTTTACTCTTCTTCACGTTTGACTGCTTGTCTCCCCCCCCCCCTTCCTGAGCGTCCCTTGACGCCGTATACTCAATGTCTTCGCTCAAACGGTCAGGTGCGTTTCTGAAGTTGTTTAAATCGCGACGCTCTGGGCATGTAGTTTTGCACATGTGCCGGGTTCAGTGACTATATATGCGGTCCTGAATGTTTACTCACTCGTCACTTTAAAGCCAGTTGAAACTGAATTTTAATAGCGCCGATTACTGTGCTGACCAGACCGGAGGCCGGCACAGTTACGCGAGATGAGTGTACTCAAAAAGTTATGATCTTAATTGATGTTTGATTTCGGGTATTATGTAATGAAAAATCGATTGTAAGACTTTTTTTTTAAAATAGGTGTGACGTTTTGCCCCTACTGCAAATACCTACATAGGTCCCTATGTAGCATTACTTTAAGAATCTATAAAGGTTACTATAGGTATCACCTATACGAAATGAAACAGGATCCTACATAGAGTCCTGCATAGTTTTCTATGTAGCAAACTATATATATTTCTTTAAAGGTTCCTGTATACCACCTTGATCAAAAAGTTTTAGGACTTTATTTTTAAAATCAAAAATACAAGTTTATTCATCATGATCGATATTGTCCCCTTC
>JAUMHM010009740.1:0-17680 GCA_032362435.1 Melikaiella ostensackeni
CGATCATTTTGAGGTTATATTGGGTGTTATTGTCAGGAAATAAACTATTTTATAGAAAAATCACCAAGTCCCTTCAAAACCTCACAAGTTCCATTATTTTGAGATTATGTTGGATGCTTTCTGGGGGAAATGGATTGTTTTATGGAAAAATCACTAAGTCCCTTTGAAACCTCACAAGTTCCATTATTTTGAGGTTATGTTGGGCGCTTGCTGGGGAAAATGGATTATTGTATAGAAAAATCACTAAGTCCGTTTAAAACCGCACAAGTTCCATTATTTTACCGTTATGTTGGGTGTTTTCTGCAGAAAATGGATTCTTTTATAGAAATATTACTAAGTCCCTTTAAAAACTCACATTGTATTTTACTTCTCTTCTTCTTCCAATTATTAAAAAAATATCTCAAATACCGTTTATATTTTTTCAACAATTCAAAGAAGAGCAGAAGAATAAATATTGAAAATAGAACCTCGAAATCACCAATGCATTTAATTGGGAAATAGGTACCACCTTTTTCCGTCAAAATAATGTTTCAGCGAAATAATATAATTTTTCCGCAAAAATGTGCAAACATAACCTCGAAATTAGGAAAGCATTTCTCAATCAAATTCTTCACATTATCAAACATTTTCAGACGAGACCTGACCATTTTCGCGAATTAATATAATTCTTCCGCAAAAATTTGCAAACATAACCTCGAAATTAGCAAAGCAGTTATTTCTAGACAAGACCTGATCATTTTCGCGAAATAATACAATTTTCCCGCCAGAGTATACAACCATAACCTCGAAATCAGCATAGCTATTTTTTGTATTTTTTACAACTTCTACTGTTGCTCCCTATGTGACGGACGTTTTTAAAATCAGTTACCGACATTTTCACTTTTACAAATGCGAGTTCTTATCTTATATGTTCGTAATTCTGTGTTCATAAAGTTTAAAGTGGGATTCACTTTTGCATTTCATGCCCCACGCGACCTGTGTTGGTCAGTTACGCGTAACTCAAGAGTTTTCTACGTATAATACGTTTTTGACGTAATATACGTCAAAAACAGTAGAAAACCGTGAGTTACGTTTTCAAGATGGTCGACTTGTGTCATCACTTATGAGTGTAACATGAACATAACGTCACTTTTTGAATTTATTAAATATTTACATTAATAATAACATCATGTCTGGGAAGGGAAAAAATACCCAACATCGTAATGTAATCCCATGGAAGGTTTTGTTTCTTGAGCGATAAAAAGAAGGACATAAAACTGTCACAAAGTGTCTGTACTGCGACAAAACATTAAAAATACCTGTTTCAAACAACTAGAAAGCCACAGGTATGTAAATAATTGTTAATTATTTTGATAATAATCACTATATCACATCGACTAATATTATGTAACATATATATAGAATTGTAGGGTCTCGGTATCATATTAACCTCAAACTGCTCAAATTTAAGTTTTATAAATAATAACCTATACTAACCGAAACATTAAATGCTGTAAGCACCGCACGACGGGCGACCACAAAAAAATATAGATTAGTAAGGTTATGTTATGATATTGATGCATGCTCTCTGGCCAGTTTCTATTCGGACGTAAATTACGTAAAATCGCGTAGAAAATTACGTATATCACGTGGAGTATTTACGTTCTTAACCCTGCACACGAGGAAAAGACGATTTCTTGATTTTCGTACAGTCTAGAAAATCGTAAGTAGGGCCGAATTAAGGTGTTATATTATACAGGAGTGCTCCACCGCCATTTTCATCGCCATTTTCGTACCTTTTAATTGAGCCTCAAGTTCAAGCTGTATACTTGACAGTTAAATTAGGTTAGATTTTAGCCCACCACTAATTTCCCTGCATAATAATTATTAAATATTTATTAATTAAAAAGGTTCTATTGCAGTGCATCAACATACAATCACAATCACAATTTATTTTTAAATCAAAATTTGAATTGTGCGCAAAGCATAGTGGTACGAACATGGCGGCTGAGCACCCCTTTATAATCTAGTACCTTAGGTCGAATGTGTCCAAACCAAAAATTCACGCTCGTGAATGTGCTTTTATGTTTACAACATGCACCAATTAACCTAAGAAAGATGTTTACAGAGAAGTCCTTGTATCATTTCAAATCACATAAAATCTTCACAACTTGAGTTTATTTACTCAATATCTTCGTTATCCATTACAAATATTTTTTCGTGCCAATCTGTCAACAAAAGTAATTTGATAAAACATATATAACATTTGATAAAACATAATTTGATTCATTTGGACACATTTTCGAAAATGAGTGAATTTCACACCGCAGTAATTCTGTTTTGTTGCATCTCCATTGGAACCCGAAAATGGATTCTATTTAACACTCTAGTTTTTTCTGTGCACCTCTAGCATTCCAAAGACCCAATTTCCATTCATCGCCTGACACTTTTGCGAGGACATGTCTTTCGTCAACAGAAATCTCAATCCTATCTAAAGCTACATTATTATTTGTACTATCCATTGTTAGAAGCAGACACCCAATTACAACTTGATGCGAGGAATTAATTCCATGAGTATAAAATCACGTCTAAATTAAGCAGCTAAATCGTCATAAGGTGGAGTGTTCATTTGCAACGTCAGTCTCACCAAACCGTGAATAAAAACTTGACAAGCTTAGAAATCTCCATAAATTATCATTTTAAAAAAATTCAATTTTCTGGAAATCTAAAAAATTTTCAAAACCTCCCACAACTTTTCCATCACTGTCCATGAGTTGTCGAAAGTCTTCGTAAATTTTCATACACTTTCAAAAGTTTCCGCAAATTTCCACAAATTTTCAAAAGTTTTCGTGAATTTCCATAAATTTTCAAAAGTTTCTGCAAATTTCCACAATTCCTCGAAAGTTTTATAAATTTCCGATACTTTCGGCAAATTTTCGGAACTTTATCAAAAATCATAAATTTCCATTACCTTTCTTTTACCAACACCCATGTTTGAAAAGCTCTGGCAGGCTAACCGACAAAACTTTTGAAATTTCTAGCGTAGATTTGAAAAACCTATTCTCTTTTAAAACTAAGGCCTTCGAAAAATGCATTTTTTACACAAAATAAAATGCTACAATTAAAATACTCATCGTCAATTGCGTTTTGAATATTAAAAATTTGAAAGTAAGAATATTATAATTGTTTTCCACCTAGTCGCTTACAGAGTCGAACTTGTTAATACAGGGCCTTACTATTCATCTCCTCAGTTTAGGTTTGTGATTAGGTTGAATGAATTTTTTAAATTGTTCTTAGCAAGAAATTTTAAATTTAATAGTATTCAATGTATCATGATATTTTAAAACTATAATAACGTTATGAATTGCAAAGCTCCATATTAACAAGGTCGACTTTATAAACGACCAGTTAAAAAAAATTTCTCCTGGTCATTGAAATTCGAAAGTTGAAACTGTTAAAGCTGACGGTTTTTTACCAATTAAAGTAATCAAAAGTAAACTACAAACTAAAGCAGCAAAGATTGAAATCTTCTAAATTTTCAACTATCTACATCTTCCAAATTAAGGCTTAAAAGATTTGTCATTCAAAAATTTTTCATTCAGTCGTTAAATAATAATGAGCAAGTTTTAAGACGGAAGACTTCAAATTTCAACATGTTTTATTTCAAGGACTTCAAAACAAACATTATCATGAAATGAAACATTCAAAATGGTAAAGTATCAATTTCACAAACATGAATTATTACTAGCTATTATGTAATCGTATCGTATAAAATCTATTAAAATTTATATTAGTTTTTACTGTAAAATCGTCTTTTCCTAAAAGATAAAAGATTGTATAAATTGTGATATTAGTTTTAACGAATTTGGTACATAAATCTTTTTCCTTGAAACAGATTTATGAAAAATACTATACATATCTTGGAAGGCCAACTTTGATGTCTATAATCCATGAAATAACGAAAAAAGGTATATAAAGCCCCAAAACCGGCCAGAATATCATTAGTTAAAATTTTTAACGAAATTTTCAGTTAATACTGTAATCATTTTTTTATCTATTTTGAAGAAAATGAGGGCCGTTTTTACTCTGCTCGTCACCTTAGTGGTCATCTTTAATTCTATTGGTAAATACAACAGCAACTGTAATATACCTCACTAAATATATTTGTCTTTAACCATTCTTTGATAGGACCCCTCGTTTTTTTGGTTTTGACTTTCGAAATTTGTATTAAAAAAAGAAAATTCCAATTTGGCCCAAACGAAACATGATAACTCGGTCAGAAATAAAGCTGGTCATTTTTTTAAATATTTAGAAAGATTATAAAATTCCACGTCGAATGAGCCCTAGTAGAGATATTTTTGACTTTTTGAAGAGGAGATATCACGTGAAACGCTTTGTTTTTCAATTCAAGAATGTCTCGAATTTTGTACCTCGATTACGACTCATGTCATGGGCTGGGTAAATTTCAACAATTCCCAAGTTATAAATAAAAATGTCCAAGCGTGTCTATGGCCGTGAATTTCTCAGATTTGTTACCTCAACCTTAACTCGTGCTATGCCCTAGAAAAGTTGTGGCAAAAATTTGAATTTCACAGAATGTAATCTTCGAAATCTTAGTCTCACTTCAAGCTCAGGAAACTTAAGAAATCTCAACGGGTTCCCAAGTTATAACTAAAAATGTCCAAGCGTGTCTGAAACTCGACGCACACACGCTTGGACATTCTTAGTCATACCTCTGAAACCCGTAAGGATTTTCTAAGTATATTTCACAAAGAACGTCATAAAAATTTTTTGTTTTGAATTTAACGTCAGAAATTATCAATTTAAAATGGCGGACTCAATATGGTGGCCAACCTTGTCAAATTTTTGCCTATTTGTCTGGAACTTGGTATAAGGGGGTTTTTGGGGTCGCTGATTTTTATTTTTAACGTTAAATTTACAAATTCAAAATGGCGAGTCCAAAACTTCGTCAAAATTGTCATTTTTTACAAATTTGTCTAAAACTTGGTGTGAGGAGGTTTCTGGGGCCGCTGATTTCGAATTTTACGTCAAAGGTTATAAACCGAAATTGACGGATCCAATTTCCAGTCAAAAGTTATATTTTCCAACTCAATATAAGTTATATCCGTAAATCTCAAATACACTGAAAGTCCCAAATAAGTCAATCCGCAATATGGTATTCCGAGAATTTCGTACGAGTACCAGTACCGCACTAACAATGCGGGCGGTGCCACGCAAGCGTATAATTTCGTCAGTTTGCACGGCCTACACTTCGCTTCATGCGCTTTCAGTGTTTGAGTTATGTGTCACAAAAATGTCGCAGGAAAAAGAGAGACAGCGTTTATCCTTCAGAACAAACGAACATTTAAAGAAATTTAATAAATATTTTTCACTGCGAACGAAAATCACCTAGAAATGGTTCATACGGCCCTGATTGTTGACATTGGAGTCGGTCCGCTATATGTCCAAGGTATTTTTAGATAAGAACCAAAGTCGGACTTATATGGGACTTTCACTTTATTTAAAAGATGTACTCAACAGATATTTAACAATTTTTCATTTTATATTTGTAATTTGGGATATGTGAAAAGTAGAAAATTTTAATGAAAAATTTTGTAGCATTTTAAACTTTGTTTGAACAAAGAGAGGGTACTGTTGTGATACTTGTAAATAATCTACCTCACTTTAGCTAACATAACATATTTACAAGTCACTTCTTTAAAATGGAAAGTCAAGAATTATTTTAAAAAATAATCTGTTTTTCCTTATGTACTTTATTTACGTCAATTAATAATCCCTTTAATGTACCTGAAAAATGTCATGTACACCGTTTCATGTAGATTATACAATTGTGAAATTAATTTTAATGAATTTAGTCAATAAATTTTTTTCCTTGAAACTGACTTAAGGAAAATAAATATCTTGGAAGGACAAGCTTGATTGTAATTCATGAGATAACAAAAATTGTATAAAAACCCCAACGAAAGACCAGAATATTCATTAGCTAAAATTTTTAACCAAACTTTTCAATAATACTGTAATCAGTTTTTTATCTATTTTGGAAAAATGAGGGTTGTTTTTACTCTGGTCTTTATCTTCGTGGTCATCTTTAATTCTATTGGTGAATATGACAATACTCGTAATTATAATATATCTCGCTAAACAAATTCATTTCGAGCTTTTTTTAATAGGACTATTCCTTTTTAGTTTCAACTCGATAAAAAGTAAGGCTAGACATTGTTTCTTAATACGATTAGAAAGCTCATGAAGTTCCACGTCGAATGAGCCCTAGTAAAGATATTTCTGGTTTTTGTCAGAGGGCATATCACGTGAAAAGTTTTTAACAAAATTCTAGAATTTCTTCAATTTTTTTAACTCGACTTCAACTCGTGTCATGAGCTAGAAAATTTTCAAAAATAATCTGAAATTCACAGGTCGTGATCTTTGAAATCTTAATTAATTTAATCTAAGCAAACTTAAAAAACTTTTCGGGTACCCGAGTTATATTTTAAAATGTCCAAGCGTGTCTACGGCCGAGAATTCTTGGACACTTCTATTCATAACTTGGGAACCCGTGGAGATTTTCCAAGTTTTATTGGCTTAAATTAAAGATAAGATTTCAAGGAGTACGTCCTCTTAATTTCTGAATTCGAATCAAATGCGTGAAGGTACAAATTCAAAATGGCGGCTAAAATTGTTACATTTTTACATATTTATCTGAAACTTTGTATAAGAGGGTTTTTGGGGTCGCTGATTTCGAATTCAACGTCAAAAGTTACACATTCAAAATAGCGAATCCAACATGGCAACCAAAATGGTAACTTTCTACATACTTGTCTAAAACTTTGTACAGGTATAATGGAATTGTTGATGTCGCTGATTCCGAATTTGATGTCAAAAGTTACAAATTCAGAACTTTGTTGTCATGTTCAATTGTTCTAATCAAAATATGTATAAAGTGGCAAGATTTATCCATTTCTATTTCCTCTTTCAGAATTGAGTTCACAAAGCAGTGGTGCTGGGTCTTCCAGCAGTGGTGCTGGGTCTTTCTCTCGTCCAATGGAGCGTCGTCCTCCTAGTATGCGGTACGGAGGGCAAACGCCAACTGTCAATATTCCTTACATTGAAGGTCTTACATATATGGGAAGACAAATGAAATTTAATGCAGCTTCTGGCCGAATGGAAATGCTTTACGACTACATCCCCGTACCACCAGGCAGGTATAAAGTAAAAGCCGGCTTTGAAGATATCTTTGGATTTATTGACCACGGAGGTGATTTTCATAGATTCTATTATAAGAAGAAATACGGGGCAATAAAAAAGAATAACTTAGGCGAGGCTAGACAATTAGATGCGTATGAAGAACGGCATTTGGATACATTTTTAGAAACAATCCCTTCTTAATGACGTGAAATCATTATTATTATTTTTTTAGTAATAATAATTTTACGTGATTGAGATATAAGTGAATAAACACTCTCTTCATCACGTGAAATCATTGTGACTATTTTTTTAAATAATAATAATGATTTCACGTGATTAAGAGAGTGTGCCACACAATATTTCCAAGAATTAAAAACGGCTCCGGACAGACCTCTAAGTGGATAAACACTCTGTTAATCACGTGAAATTATTATTATTATTATTATTTAAAAAACTAATAATGATTCACTTGGTTAAGAGAGTGTTTATCCGCTCAAAAATTCGTTCAAAAGTTGTTTTTCATTATTGGAAATATTGTGTGATTCCGATTTGACTGGGACTTTAGAGGGACAAAGTTGACCAAAATCCATTTGAAATTTATTTTTCCTTTTTGTCCAATTCGTCATAGTTTCTAAGATATCGAGGTTTGAATATTTGACCTTGAACGCTCGGCTCAAATCCGCGCTTGGGGATGAGCGGCGTTGCGTCGCAGGCCCAGTCGTAATATTCAAACCTCGATATTTTGGAAACTAAGACCCACAGAGCCAAAAAAATTAGGCATCTAATAGATCCTGATCTACTTTCTCCCTGTGAAGTTCCAATCGAATCAGCGTACATCTCGCTACTTCTTCTTGTTGAATGACCAGTGGAAATAGATATTGCAAGTATAACGTATGATATATGGGAATATAAAGATGGAGGATGAACTTAATAAGGGGAATAAATTTGGGATCCTATGAAGAATACTACAAAAAGTAAAATTTCAACTTAATTTGTTCATTTGAGTGCAGAACTTAAGAGCCTGTGAGAGGGTAAGACACTAGCGATAATATTGACTTTAATAATAATTTATTTGATAGTATTTTAGAACGCATATAACACTGTGAATTTCATAAGAACGCGAAGGATCGAACCCTTTGAGAAAAGGACTGTCAACTCATGGTTAATAAATTGTATTATTTAAAAATGTGCTTTTAGTGTCAGTTATTGAAATCCTATGAATCTGCTGAAATTCCTTAAAATCCAACATTTCCGTTCCAACTCAAAGACCTTCCAGGTGATAGAAACTACATGTTTTAATAACAACCTCATTAGAAGTTTTAAGGGCTACTTTCCCCGTTCCAATCCGAGAGAAAAAAATGTTTTAGGAGCCTGTTTCCCTTTTCTAAATCAAAGCAAATACAAGTTTCAAGAGCCCCTTTGCGCGTTTCATTTCAAATAAAATAAATATTTCAAGAGCCTCTTTCTCCGTTCCAATTCGCAGAGAATATATATTTTAAGGGACCCTTTCCCCGTTCCAATTCGAAGAAAAATGTTTTAAGAGCCTGTTTCCCCTTTCTAAGTAAAAAAAAATACATTCTTGAAGAGCTCCTTTCACCGTTCCAACTGAAAGAAAGAATGTTTCTTAAACGGCGCAAATAAAGAGCACCTTCAGCTGTTCGAACTCAAAAAATACATGTTTGAAGCGACCCTTTTCCCGTTTCAACTTAAACAAAATACAAGTTTCAAAAGCCACTTTGCGCGTTCCATTTCAAATAAAATGAATATTTTAAGAGCCTCTTTCTCCGTTCCAATTCACAGAGAATATATGTTTTAAGGGCCTCCTTCCCCGTTCCAATTCAAAGAGAATACATGTTTTAAAAGCTTGGTTTTCCTCTCCTAGTCGAAGAAAATACATTCTTGAAGAGCCCTTTTCACTGTTCCAACTGAAAGAAAGAATGTATCTTAAAGCGCGCAAATAAAGAGCACCTTCAGCTGGTCGAACTTAAAAAAATACATGTTTTAAGCGACTCTTTTCCCGTTTCAAGTCAAAGAAAATACAAGTTTCAAGAACCCCTTTGCGCGTTCTATTTCAAATAAAATAGATATTTCAGGAGCCTCTTTTTCCGTTCTAATTCGCAGAAAATACATGTTTTAAGAGTCTTTTTCCCCGTTTCAAATCAAACAAAGTAAACGTTTTAAGAGCCTGTTTCCCTCTTCTAAGTCAAAGCAAATACACGTTTTGAGAGCCCTTTTCAATGTTCCAACTAAAAGCAAGAATATATCTTAAACGGCGCAAATAAAGAGCATCTTAAGCTGTTCGACCTCAAAAAAATACATGTTTTAAGAGACCCTTCGCGCGTTCCATTTCAAATAAAATGAATATTTTAAGAACCTCTTTCTCCGTTCTAACTAAAATAAAATACATGTTTTGAGAGCCTCTTTTTCCGATCCAAGTCAAAGAAAATACATGTTTTAAGAGTCCCTTTCCCATCTCAAACTAAAAGAAATGATATGTTTTGAGAGCTCCTTTCCCGGTACAATTCAAAGAAAGTAAATGTTTCGGAAGCCGCTTTTCCCTTTCCAACAAAAAAAATACATGTCTTGAGAGCCGCTTTTCCTGTTTCGACTCAAAGAAAATACAACTTTTAAGGGCCCCCTCGCGCGTTCCATCTCAAACAAAATAAACTTTTCAATAGCCTCTTTCCCCGTTCCAATTCACAGAAAACAGATGTCTTGAGAGCCCCTTTCTCCGTGCCAATTGAGAGAAAATACTAGCTCTAGGATCCTCTTGCCCCGTTCCAATTCGGAAAAAATAATGTTGCATCCTTGCTTCAACTGAAAGAAAATACCGGTTTTAAGAGCCCTCTTCTCTATGCCAACTAAAAGAAAATACCAGTTTTAGGAGCCCCTTTCCCCGTTCCAATACACAGAAAACACATGTTTTGAGAGACTTATTTCCCGTCCCGACTCAAAGAAAATACTGATTCCAAGAGCCCCTTTCTCCGTTCCCATTCACAGAAAACAAATGTTTTAAGAGCCCCTTTCTTCGTACCAACTGAAAGAAAATACCAGTTTTAGGAGTCCCTTTCCCCGTTTCAATTTTCAGAAAACACATGTCTCAAGGGTCTCTTTTTCCGTTCCAACTCAAAGAAAATACCGGTTTTAATAGCCCCTCTCCCCGTTCTAACCAAAAGAAAATGCATGTTTTGAGAGCCTCTCTTCCCGATCCAAGTCAAAGAAAATACATATATTAAGAGCCTTTTTCCCATCTGTAACTAAAAGAAAATATATATTTCAAGAGCCCCTTTCTCGGTACAATTCACAGAAATCAAATGTTTCAAAAGCCCCTTTTCCCATTTCAACTAAAAGAAAAACTTGTCTTGAGAGCCGCTTTTGCCGTTTCAACAGAAATCAAATATTTTAAGAGCCCCTTTTTCCGTGCCAACTGAAAGAAAGTACCAGTTTTAGGAGCCCCTTTCCCCGTTTTAATGCACAGAAAACACATGTTTTAAGAGCCCTTTTTTCGTTCCAACTCAAAGAAAATTCCTTTTTTTTTTTTGAAAAATTTTTTATTTACAGTTCTGAAAGATTTTGAAAGAAGAACGTCATACAAGTTTTATAATATTTGAAATCATTCTGACTTTTTCATGTAATGAACTAAGAAGGTTAAAGACTCCACTCATGCTTGATATAAGAAATTGTAACTGTAATAGATTCTAGCAATTTTATTATTTTTACCGAAACTAATGGTAAATTAAGTCATGAAAAAATGAAAATCTTACTATCTGCAAAGGAGAATTGAAGAAACGTAATAAGTAATAAAAAATCCACATACATCGATTCAATGATATTTTTCTTATTGGTAACGATTCTTTCACCAATGGAAAGGGTTCTAAAAGTAAAAATTTATGCAGCAATAAACAAACTCTTCTACATCGAGAATTGTGAAAAAATTCAAATAAATGATATAAAATCATTATTTTTTACTAGTGGATGTTACTTTTATAAATGATTCATATTTTAGAAGACAGTTTACTTTTAAACCCGAAAAGTTTGATTTTCAAACTCAAAAGCTTGAATTTTCAACAAAAAAGATCATTTTCAACCAAGGAAGATGAATTTTCAACCAAATAGTTACCTTTACAACCAAAAAGTTGAACTCTCAAGCAAAAGAGACAAATTGTTTTGAAGACTGATGAATTTTCAACCTGAAATGTTGAATGCCCAACCAAGAAAGATGAACTTTTAACCAAAAATGATAACTTTGTTAGAAAACAATTGAATTTTGAGTCCGAAGAAATGAATCTTTGACTACAAAGATAATTTTCAATGAAGAAAGGTAAATTTTCAACCAAAAAGATAAATTTCAACGCAGAAAGGTGAATTTTTAACCTAATAGTTGAATTATTAGTTCAAAACATTTCACACGCACAAAGTGAATCAGATAAACTTGAAATACTAATTATCAACAAAATAGAACAAAAATTTCCTTATTAATCTAATGCTTTTTTTGAAGCTCAATCAATCAAATTTTTAGCATGGGGAAGAAAACTTATTTCTAATTCCATTAAAAAATTTAGTTGGCTAAAGTTTTGATATTATGGACAATGTAACTTTCACACTTATCTTACTAGGATATGAAGCAAAACTAAAATGAAACTACCGAAGGATGTAGAATATTTTCTTAGCTCAGGAAAGAATTTTTGCTTACCTTATAGTCATAAAAACTCAAATGTTAAAGACACATTATGTAATACCAAAGATAAAATACACTTAATAGAAGATAATGAAATAGACGAATTCAAGTCAGAACTTGCTTTTAAATTACAACTCTTTCTCACTAGCAACCAACAAAATAATTTTAGATCAGAATTTACTGAACTTGCTGTTAAGACGAAAGAATTTCTATCAAAATACCAAAATATTATAGTTACTAATGGTGACAAGAGCAATGTTACTGTTCTTATCGAACATACAGAATACATTAACAAATCTCTAAATCTATTAAATGATTTATCTACTTACAAATTGATTAAAACAGATCCTACTTTCAGAATTCAAACGGAACTCAATAAGCTAATACATGAAATTCGGCTTTTTGGTTTCATTAACTTAGACATATGTAGAACTCTGAAATGTATTCATGGACATCATCCTAAATTCTATGGGCTTTCCAAGATACATAAGCCTGACTATCCTTTAAGACCTGTTACATCCTTTGTTGGATCTCCATTATATTACATTTTAAAATTTATCGCACATCCTATTAAAGCAACCTTAGGAAACCCACAATGTCATGTTATGGACAGTTGAAATTTGGTAAATAAGATATCTAAATTCAAGGTTCCAGATGGATATGAATTTTTTAGTCTTGATATTGTGTCTCTTTTTACAAACATTCCACATTAATTTGTATTTGACACTGCTAAGATAAGATGGAACAAAATGAAACTTCACACCAAGTTACCTTTTGAATTTTGTATCAAGTTTTCAAAATTTTGTCTAGAAAATGCTCATTGTGTGTTCCAAAATAAGCATTATAACAGATCTATGGAGTACCCATCGGGTCACCCATTTCAGGATCAATATCTGATCTTGTAATGGAAGAATAGGAACAGACGATTCTCAACAACAATCGATAGTTTACTTCTCTGTTCTTTTATCGTTATGTAGATGAT
Source organism: Melikaiella ostensackeni (assembly GCA_032362435.1). Lineage (NCBI taxonomy): Eukaryota > Metazoa > Arthropoda > Insecta > Hymenoptera > Cynipidae > Melikaiella > Melikaiella ostensackeni. The sequence continues at coordinate 12,843 of JAUMHM010009740.1, forward strand.
ATCTTATCTTGTCTCCCTAGAGATCAAAATTTTAACTTTCGAAAATTAAAATTCACTTTAGAGTATGAACATGAAAAAGATATTAATTTTTTGGATATACAACTTATGAACGATAATGGTCATATTCATACCGACTGGTTTCGTAAAAATACATAATCAGGTAGATACACAAATTTCAAATCTATTACATATCCACCTCATGAAACTGGTATTGTAAACAACTTAGTAAACAGAGCGATCAAACTTGCACATACATCTTTTCACCAAGATAACTTAAGAATTATCATAAACACACCTAAAATCAATGATTTTCCTATCAGACTTATCAATAAATTAATCGATACTCGTGCTAAAAAGTTACTTTTCCATGATGACAACACCGACAAAACGAACAACAGAGAAGTAGACCTGGATACATAAATCAATAGTCTTGCCTTACAATACACAAACTTCCAGAATTTTATCAAAACTATATAACGAATAGGGCATTAAAATCATTTTTGAACCTATTAAAGATCCATTTAATCTTTTCAAACATCATAAAGATCGTATTCCTAAAAATAAGGAAACTAACGTAATCTATAAAATATTTTGCATAGACTGTAACAAATGTTATATTGGACAAACAAAACGATACATACAACAAAGAATAAATGAACACAAAAGGTCATGTGATAAGAAGAAAACCAACACTGGTCTTGCTAAGCATTCAACCATTTACCAACACAACTTTGATTTTGAAAATATAACTATATTAGCTAAAGAAACACACTATTACAAACGAATCTTTATGAAAATGTTTTACATCGTAAAAAATACAAATAATATTAACTTTAGAAACGATATTGATAATATGAGTGCTATATATAATAGCCGCATACATACAACTAACTAATTTTATAATTATTAGATACTTTTAATAAAATTATAAGAGTAATTTTGTACAATTCTCACATTGACATGAGAGTATAAGTATATTCTGTATTGCTCTCCTTTCAACATCTTTACTTATTCGAATATAAGTGAGACACTACATGATTACTATACGTCATCTACTATCGACGCAATGCTACTGTATCTTGACTTATGTGAACAAACCTTGGCATTTTACGCATTACCTGTACATTGATCCACCTTCATTTCGTCTGCGGGACGGCATAAATACGTACACAAATATGACATCTCCCATGTTTCTTAACAATTTTTAATTATGTATGTCATGTGGACGGAATCAAAATAATTAATTTATATCTTTAACACATAGTCTAAAATTATACTTATAGAAATTCTGTTCTTATCTCACTTACTGGAGTTTTTAAAAATAGATATAATAATACTCTTTACAACTAAAGGTAATATGTTACAATATTAGCAATTATCCAATTGTTATTCTTAATTTAATTTTGTACAAATTCTTACAATTACTTAACTCATAATTAACCTTCCTAATATGTCAAGCAGGTCAAATGTATAGTCTTTATATTATTCTATTGATGAAGAATGTCGAAGAATGGTCGAAAGGTCTAACCAAACTGTAAGATCTTGCAGTAAGTTTATTTTTAATAAAAATATAGACCAGTAATCAGCAACATTGAATAATTTCAAACCAACATCATTACTTATTACTGACTCTGGTCAACACCATAACATCTTAAGGATAAAAAAGTAAGTTTCAAAAAATTCAAGTCTAGTCATTTTGTTAAAAAACAATCAATTATATTCTCAATCGATTAAAGTCATTGAAGACGCCTGCAACAAAAAGTTTAATAAGAGTACAGGGCAAATCAATATTTAAATTTTGTATTGAATTAACTTTTAATCACAATTTTCGCGAAATAATGCAACATTGTTATTGTTATAACTAAATTGCATAAGTTAATGGAACCAATGACCGAGGGAGATTCTATTGTCCGAAGTCGAAAAACTTAATTTTTTTATTTGGAAGCCTAAATGACACTCATTTAATCACTTTTAAAAAATAATTAACATATTTCAGTTTTATGTTAGATGAAATCAACTGTTTCTTCGACAAATGGTTCCCCCTTGGTTATTGGTTCCATTAACCTACACAAGTAAAAAAATTTCAAATTAAAGGTTTTTCATTCGGGATACCCAATATACCTTACATATTTATGGAAATTTTAATACTGCTTAAGGATTCTTTGGACCCAAGTTGGTTAAAATAGTATACTTTGACCTTAATTTTCGGATTATTGTAAAAAATCATTTATAAAGACTGACTCCTGAATTTTACTGACCAGAATATTTTTTGAATAGGTAATAGCAAATAGTAATAAAAATAACATTACAGCAATTATCTCACGGGATATCTATTGATTGACATTTCTTCATCTCTTCCATATGATCGCATCACTTTACCATGGAGGAAACTTCCTGGGCCAGATGATTCAATTTTAATTCGTCTAATTAATCTTCTACCTTTGTTAAAATTACTACGGCACTCTACTCTTAATTCTTATATTTTTCAAATTTTCACAGTAAGTATGAGTCAGTTATATACTAATCATTGAGATAAGTTAATATGAATACAATGAAATCTGCATTAACATTCTTATTCTTCTTAATTTACTTAAATGTTACTGAAGCACATAATTAAATTAAATCCATATTTTTAGAATGTATAACTAATAATATCTATTCCAGCGAAATGTTTTAAGTAAATTCATACTTAAATAAAATCATCCTAGAAATAATATCTTCTTTATATCGTTCTGTCTTCTATTATGGAATTTTCCGTAAGATTCCGTAAGAATGATAAAAAAGTACTTTTGGATTCCAGAGAATTTTTTCGAGAGTCTTAAAATAAAAATTTTGTATTTACAATTACTTTATTCATTTTTTTGTATATAAATGAAGGAATTTAGGTTTTTTCATTGCATTTCATGTCATAGTGTAAAAATGGTGATTGTAAGTATACTACATACATAGAGATAGAAAGTTTCATCAAAATCGAACAGGGTTAGATAATGGAACAAATAACTTGATCTTAATTTTTATTTTATTTGTTTTTCAGTATTATGAAAATGAAGAATTCAAGTACCAACTGTTTACAACTTTGCTGCTATTCTTTTTTGTAATTTACTGGGCTACCTGTTTCTGTTATGTAACGTCTGTTCTACTGTTGTACGCTCGTAGTGTTTCAGCCGAAGTAAGTCTTACATTTTAAATATTTCTAAAGTAAATTATTAAATAAAGACCAAAGTCAACGACAACTTTCAGACTATAATGTATCATTTTTTATTATTGCTACTAAAAGATGCTCATCGAACAGAATATTGCAATACGTATACGTGACGTTTCGGAAATTGACAGTTTCCCTCATCAGATAAAATCATTAAATGCATAACATAGATTGGAAAATGTCATAATAGAATTGACATTTTTTATAAAAATTGTGTGAGTGATCGTATAAAACCAAAAATGTCATAAAATTTTGTAATCATAAACTGTTATATAAGATAAATCTGAAAATAATCTGGTTTGAAAAATTAAAAAGAAACAGTAATAATCGATACTAAAATTCTTATAATTTTATACAAATGGATTATTACTGTTTCTTTTTAATTTTCCAATCCAGATTATCTTCAGATTTATCTTATATAACATATTCTGATTACAAATTTTTATGATGTTTTTGGTTTTATACGAGCACTCACACAATTTTTATTAAAAAATGTCAATTCTATTATGACATTTTCCAATCTATGTTAAGCGTTTGATGATTTTATTTGATAAGAGAAATTGTCAATTTCCGAAACGTCACGTATACGTATTGCAATATTCTGTTCGACGAGCATCTTTTAGTGGCAATGATGAAAAAATGATACATTATAGCCTGGATGTTATCGTTGACTTTGGTGTTTATTTATGCAACTATTACATGCCCAGACGTTAATTCTTGCAAGATTTAATAACTTTTCTGTTTCTTCACTTCTATATGATATAAATTCAATTTTTAAAATGAATCCCTTACTTTAATTGATTTTAAGCACTTCTTTTATCATTATATATGTATGCACTTTTTTCTATAGGGCTTAACATACTCGAATATAATCCGATCTTCGTCAATAATTGATAAAAAATAAAAAAAACGTGAGGGAATTCTTTTTTTTATGTTGACTAATATACTCGTGATAGAAGCTTTTGTTGTTGTCCAATTTTCCTCAGGGGCGGCTCAAATTATAGGTTCTTACGTGTATGTGGGAATTATAAAATAAAATATGCCATGCTACAGGTATAGTATTATTTTTTTGTTGCCAGTGATGAAAAAGAAGAGGGAACCCTTTTTTCCTAAAGTGCTAAGACGTTTTGTTGTTGTGCAATTTTTCATGGAAAAAATGATGTTACAGGCAGAGAGTTACTTTGCGATAAATCATGTTTCCTTGCAAATTCACTCTTAACAATTATTAAACCGAATGCGCCCTCAGGTTGCGAATAGAGGGTCCCTATGCCGATGGTTTCTGCTGATCATGGCTACAAAAGTTAATAAGCAGTCGCGGACAATTGTCCAGGGGTGATCCCGGAGGGAGAACCCCCAAGCTAAGGCATGAACAACCGTGCCGAAAGCTGAATGGGACCTAGGTGAGGTGTCTTTTACGGTGTTCCTGGGATACTGGGCAACCTCCAAGAGTATCAGCCTTACCCTTGCATGCTGCGCTCTGCACAGGTGGACGAACTCTTTCCCTAGCTTCTCGTGGGAACAACTATGACAACACCGAACTCAGTTGTGAAAGCAGTTTGAAATGATCGAACGCGCAGAGCACCCGACAATGGGTCGGCAAACAGTGCCGATCGCCCTAGAGTTCGGGGTGCTGCAA
>JAUMHM010009758.1:0-17678 GCA_032362435.1 Melikaiella ostensackeni
TATGTTAAAAATAACAAGCAATAATAAAACTCATTTTCCTAGCAAAGCGGAACCTGGAAAACACAATATTCAAGTTTCGTAGTAGTCTTTATTTGTTTTGAGAATTTACTGATTCACACAAAGAAGATACAGCTCTATTCTAATAATAACGCATAACCGTATAAACTAAATTTAATAAAGAACTTTTGACTTTATCAATAATCTTAGCAGAAATAATTGTTCTCTACAGTGTTATTTATTATTATCTCTGAACTACTTTACATTCCTTCAAGGATTTCACTAAGCAATAAAAAAGCCTTGTTAATAGTATTTTTCTCGGGGTTATTTAATACACTAAGCCATATATCTCTCAACTCACACACATGAAAACTTTCGCTCATACATGAAAATCTTCCGCTATTAAATGCTTGACATTTTACTAAAAGGTGGAAAACATATTTGGAGTCAGAGATATCCCGATGGCAGAAGATGGAATAATCAGGAGCATCTTATCTGTGAGACTTTGTCCTTAATATGATTCTAGACTAATCTGTTAATCAAGCGAAGTTACGCTATTATTCCTGTAAATCTGAGGGGTGTCTCTATCAAAACTAGAAATTTTTTAGGCTCATCCAGCAAAGTTAGGTGAAGGTATAGCAAGAGTGAAGAAGACGAATAGACTTTCTGCAAATCTTTCTGGTGAAGCTTGTTATCATGAGCACTTACCGAAGACAGTTCATGGCTTTGTGAAGATGCAAAAGAAAGACTCCCATCCGTTCCTCTTCCAAATCTTCTGAAAAATACCGTTAACCTGGTGAGCCCGATTGTATTTATCCAATTTTAATTCACTACTTTCCTATTTATCTAGTTTTCTTAGACACAAATAACATAGCTTTGGGTAGCGATCATCAGACATCATGAAAAAATTTTCCAACTCTTTGTTTTATTTGCGTTAATCTTAAAACTCATACCTTTGCGTTGCACACCAACCCTGTCATACATTTCTCCGAGTAAGATTATTCTTTCGCCAGGATCACAAGTAACTAATATATCATTAAACGTGTCCTAGGAGGTATTTTTACATCTATCTTGTCACCATCAACTGGAGTGTGGCGTGCTATGATAAATAGTTTTCTTGGGGCCATGAAAAATTTTCCTGAAAAAGGAGGTTTGTATTTTCTCAATTATATCTAGGTATCTCAAACTCCAAGTATGTGCACCGTACATTAAGACACTAGATACAAGGTTTTGGAAGGGTCAAACAATGAGACTCCAAGAGTCAAGCTTCAGTCTGTGTATCAGAAATATCGTAGAGTTTATACTGCAGAGTTTCCCAAACTATTGCCGATGGTAGAGACGCTTGTCGCGGCAGAGGGATACCATCCTGGTTCCGGCAGCTACGGTAGGGAGATACCACCCTGGCTCAAGTCCTAGACAGTCACCCTCATGCGAGTAGAAGGCTACTTTCCTTTACCTGCAGCTATTGACCCTTTTTTTGTATAGGATTAAGGCCAGATACAAAAATTGAAAATATGAAAACGCGGCTAAGCTAAATTTTAATTAGCTGAATCAATTTCCTTATATGAATAGAAAAGTAGTTTCAAAAAGTTGATGATAATTGGTTAATATTTTATGTAATGAAGAAAATCTTTAAGTGCATATAAAAGTACAATGATATGTGTTTATTAAAATAAACTATTAAATCTAAAATGTTACACGTCCTCACGATTTCCTATCCACCATAATCCTGACTACTATTAACGCTAAAATCAATAGTTATAATTTATAGATAACACTATCTTTTCTGAATGTTGTCGTCATAATCTAGTAAATCTAATGCAGCCCATTAAAATTCAACTTATTAATATTTTACCAAATCTTAATTTTTTTCAACTAACTCTAATCATCTAACAATGGGAAGGTCACGCGAGGCAACCGCCCGCATGAGCAGCAGTCCAGTGATCCCCCTCGTGTCCCTCTTGGATCTGGTTTTGTGAATTAATTGTAGGGTGGTGGCCCTGACACTCCCCAGCAATTGCAAAAAAAGATTGGGAAACGCTACTTCATAGCAAGTTTTGACTTACCAACTGCAGGATCCTTTGCATTTACAAAAATCGCGGACTGATAAAAGAGTGTTCCTAGGTAGGTATAACTTTTGAAAATTTCTATCCTAGAATCACCATTCATGAAAACAGAATATTTGTAATTGTGCCCCTGACCTTCTCCAAAATTTAAAAATTTTTGCTGTTTCTATATTATCTATTAAATCATTTATCTGACAATCTTCATGCAGTCCATTATTTGTCTGTCGCATTTCAACTTGGGAGTCAACAGGAAGAGCCAAATTATCTGCATAAGCTTGAAGCAGGATTTCAATTGGATTGTTTATTGATATTCTTCTGATGCCTTTAGCTCTCAAAAATTCTTCTGGATCAGCAATTAATAAAGTGAACGTCGTCAGACTTAGAACCTCTCCCTGCTCGACTCCCTTCGTTATATCCACCTTTTCAGATATGCTCTTATTTCCCATAACTGATGGCTTGATTTTGGTATAAAAATTCATCAATATTTTAATGAGCTTCGATCCACATCCCTTAGAAAATATTTTATTCTAGAGGATCTTATGACTTAATGAGGAAAATGCTCCTTTAAAGTCAACAAGCAATACAAAAAGCTTCCCTCTGTTCAGTCTCAGACGGTTTCGAATTACTGAGCTAAGCGGAAAGTCATAATCCATGCAACCTCTTTCAATCCTAAGACCTGCCTGTCACTCCGGTAAAAGATACATTTCTTCAGCCCAGTCGATTAGCTTTTTAGGAAGAATCTGTGTCAAGGCTTTCGTAATACAATTAACTAGCGTAATGGGGTGGTGGTTAGATGAATCAGTTACGGAGCCTTTTTTAAATAGCATCTCTCAAAAAAGTTGGGAACATAATTTTGGAAAATTTTTCCTCCAAATATTTTGCTGGGTATCGAATTCAGATCTAGGTTAAGGCTGTTAAGCAAATTTTCCAGGAATTCATAGCTAATTCCTTCCAGACCAGGAGCCTTACTACATTCACATTTTTTCGAGCTTGCTAACGTTTCGTCCAGAGTAATGTTTGGGTCAAGATATGGATTTCGAATATCATTAAATGTTAGTGAGAGTCAGGATCCTCATGAAGATAAATGGACCTAAAATATTCTTCCCAAGTGTCCAAGTCTATACTAACTCTGCTCGATGATCTGAATTTATAATTATTGACTATCTTCCAAAACTGCTCAGAGCCTTTTGCCACAGTAAGAGAACGCAACAAATAATTTTTTTAAGTCCTTTTTTGGCTAGCAATAGTTTGGCGTATGATTTTCTGGCATTGTTGTAGATAAAAAAAAATATTTGTCTTGATTTTTTGCTCTTTACTTTTTTCAAGTACTTCTTTTAATTCTGTCAAGCTCTTTTTACAATCAGCATCAAACCAAGATTTCGACTGTTCTAACTTTTGCTCGGTGCTACAATTATATTTAATTGAGTTGCTATCTCTCTTATAGACATCATCAAATCATTAGAGGGGTCATCGATCGATAAGTTAGCAGAATTAGAATTCGGGGGGTATTCAGTACTTTCTTTGTACTCTGAAACATTATCGTCATTCGATTTGAAGTGAGGACCACACAGTGGCGGACTGGCCATGCATTGTTGGTCAGGGAACCCTGACTGCGCCCCTCTTGTTTGGCGCCCCCTGACGCATATGAAAGCGCCCCAAGAAGCTTATATTTTTCAAACAAATAAATAATTTTAGATTGCAAAGGAAAGAGTGAAAGGAATATTCAAGACTCATAATTCTACGCTCAGCATAGTCCAGAGACAACTACGTGGACGTGGTAGAATTCTGTCTCCTTCAGGGTGCTTGATTAGAGTGAGTACCCTTGCCTCTCACTGGAATATGAATCCTCTTAGTGATTCTTCTTGATACACGGATTACGGAATGGTGATTCACACTCTTTACAGAAAATTCTGGTCCTTATGGGACAATGTGAACAGTCTTTGAGTTGATTTTGATGAGACATTTTATGTATTTCCTATTTGGCCTGACCTTTTCTCATGTAGCTCTTAGAAATAGATACTGCAAATTATTTTATTCCGACTTTATTCTTGCCATCTCCGGCAGCAGTGTATATCACGAGAGCATACACAATTCTCTCATAACTTCTTTCTCCCTTTCTGCATCAGAACAAATGAATCCTGCATGAAAAACAAATGAATCAAAACAAATGAAAACGACCCCAGGCAACGTCTGGTCGTTTGTATCGGATCTTCATTTGTTTCATGCACTATATTCAGAACGAGTTGCAAAAGACACTGTCAACATTCCGTTGTGAATCGATTGGAAGACTTTCGACACCAAGTTGCTGAAAGATTCAGTTATTTATTCTTACTACCATCGCCACGTCGCAAACAAAACGAATAAGACGTTCTGTTCCTACTCATGTGGAGTACGCGGTGGATACATCAGAAAATTATTACGGTGAAATAATAACGTTGCCAAATCCAGACGATTCTGGCTCCAATAATTCGGATTTTGATGCTGAATGGGACGAAGATGTTCCGGTCATAACTTATAAAGAAGCTTGTTAAACTTACATCGAAGATCAAGCTAAACTAGAAGGAAATCATGATTTCTGTTGGGCAGATGGTGAAAAAAAATACGCCGATGTTATTGAGGACAACATTTTACTGAAACAATCCGTGAAGAAAAATATTCGAGACAGTGATCCTGTAGAACTTTTCGAAATGTTCTTCTTTATTGAAATGAAAAGATACATCATTGATGCATGTAAAGAGAATGACTTTGATTTACAGTTGCAAGATTCAAATACTTTTCTAGGAATAATCATTCTGAGTTCTTTCAATAAGAGGAAGTCTCAGAGAGACTACTGGTCGACAGATCCATTCATATCTTGTGACGTGATCTCTTCTGCGATGTCACGCAAAACGTTCGAAGAAATCAAGTCTCGATTGAAGTACTCGGAAACTGAACATCTTGACGCCAATGATAATGCGTGATGCGTTTGTGCATTACTGAAACTATTCCAGAGAAACATCCTGAAGATTGGCATATGGAGGACTGCTCTCTCCATAGATGAAATGATGGCCAAATCGTATGCAAGAACATCATTGAAACAATTCATTCGAGGAAAACCCATACGATTTGGCCTGAAATTCTGGGGTCTTTGCACTTCAAATGGTTTCGTATTGTATCTTGACTTATATTGTGGAAAAAATTAAAGAATTGGAGAAAAATTCACTAAATGCGCATTAGGTTCTCGCGTAGTGATGAATTTGTTACAACCATTTTTGAACGAGACAGCAGCGGGAAAGATATCTGAATTTCATATTTACTTTGACAATTATTTCACAAACTTGAATCTCATTGTGCATTTGAGGAAGCTGGGATTGAAATGTACAGGTACAATTAGAGACAATAGGGTGAAAGAGAAGAATGTCATAGATAAGAGAGCTCCAAGAGGCGAGTATGTCGTGAAACATGGGAAAAATAGCTGCATGAACTACATAACTGTAGTAGATTCGAAGCCAGTTTCGATAGTTACCACTGCTGCAGGAGTAACTCCTTTATTACCTTCGAAAAGGTACAGTTCACAAGCACGATCCAAAGTTGAAATACGTTTTCCGAAAGCGTTCCATCTCTGCAACAAGTTTAAGATAGGAGTTGATCTCCATGAAGGACACTGCAGTAATGTGCTTCCGAGCATTCGTTCGAAAAAATGGACTTGAGTCGTTTTTATAAGACTGATCCAGGCCTCCATTGTGAATGCTTTCGTGATATACAATGCTGCCGGAGATGGCAAGAATAAAGTCGGAATAAGAGACTTTACAGTATTTATTGCTAAGAGCTACATGAGAAAAGGTCAAGCGAAACGGGAAGTACACAGAATGTATCATCGATATCAACTGAAAGTCTGTTCACATTGTCCCATGAGGACCAGAATTTTCTGTAAAGAGTGTGAATCACCATTTTGTAATCCGTGCTTCAAGAAGAATCACTAAGAGGATTCATATTCCAGTGAGAGGCAAGAAGACTCACTCTAATCAAGCACCCCGAAGGAGACAGAATTCTACCACGTCCACATCGTTGTCTCTGGGTTATGCTGAGAGTAGAATGTCTGAATCATGAACAGAGACCTCATTCAAGCACAGAATTTTGATGAAACTCGGAAGATTCCGAAATCTTATGTCTGCCATATTGGATCCGCTTTATGGCATTCTAAAAATCCAATTTGAACTTCGTAATCGGCGACCCCAAAAACCCCCGAGTACAGAGTTGTGCGAAAATCGTAGAGTTTCCAAAATTTCATGTCCACCATATTGGTTCCGCCATTCTGAATTTCGAGAATTCGATGTCAAATTCATAATCAGCGACTTCGAAAATCCCCGAGTACAGAGTTGTGCGAAAATCGTAGAGTTTCCTAAATTTCATGTCCGCTATATTGTGTCTGCCATTTTGCATTCCGAAAATTCGATGTAAAATTCATAATCAGCGATCCCGAAAACCCCCGAGTACCGAGTTGTGCGAAAATCGTAGAGTTTCCAAAATTTCATGTACGCCATATTGGGTCCGCCATTTTGAATTATGAAAATTCAATGTCAAATTCATAATCAGCGACCCCGAAAACCCCCGAGTAGAGAGTTGTGCGAAAATCGTAGAGTTTCAAAAATTTCATGTCCGCCATATTGGGTCTGCCATTGTAAATAACGAAAATTCGATGTCGAATTCATAATTGGCGACCCTGAAAACCCCCGACTACAGAGTTGTGCGAAAATCGTAGAGTTTTCAAAATTTCATTTCCGCCATATTGGATCCGCCGAAGGGTATGGCTATTTGAGATCGGTAAGACAAGTCTTTCCTTGCAATTCAACTATTCCGATCACCGTTGATCATAGTGAGGGTCGAGTCCTGATACCCTTTTGAGTCAAAAAAAAATTATGAAAAAAAGAAAATTGCCGATATTTTGGTACTTTTCTCCATATTTGGCGCCATATTGGATTTCCGACTGTACCAAATTCAATTCTGACCAAGGATTCTTAAAGAGCATACCCAAAACTGTAAGGAAACATGATTTTCGCTTGGAAATTTCTCTTTTTCAGTCATGAGAATGTGGCTTGAACATAAGTTAAAAAATTATGGTTCTTGGTCGTTAATGGGTTAACAAAAATACATGCTTTTTTTACGGTTCACCTATGATTTTCAATAGTATTAGAATTTTCATCTCCCCATGTACATCTGATTTGGATTTTTACATTTTTTCTCTACAACCATTTTACAAGCCAAAGAAATCTCGTACTCGACTGACTTTCTCAAACTATGATCTCAAATCTAAAAAATTACATACATTTCATATTTTTAATATTATATTATGAAATAGTTATTCGAATGTTCCCGGAGCAAATTCTTTAAGATTTTCAGCCTTTTCAATTTCTGACTTTTTTAGCTTTATGTTGGTGAGTATATATGTATTAGAGAAAATCTATTGTCATAGAAAGTCTCACGATTGTATGTATGTAAATGGTGCCCAGTCAATTTAAAATTCACGACTTAAGAGGTAAAATTTATATCCCGTTTGTTTTTTCAAGATTTAGTATGAAAAGTCTGTTTCAGACAACAAAAGTTAATTTTAGTGTAACATAAAATTGGTTAATAGAGTATTAGAAATTAGTTTAAACATTTGTTTGAATTGAATAAAGAAATAAAATTGTGCGAAAATAATCATCTCAAAAGTATGAAATATAATATAAAACAAACACCTAAACTTCCTATACATGCTTAGTTTCACATATTCTAATCATTTAAACTGAGCACTTGAAAATAGTGGTATTACTTTTAACCAATATAAACTGTAAACTTGTTCGATTCTATCTTTGTTACACTGCATAAATTATTTCACATTATGAATTTTAATTTTCTCAACAAAAATTTTTCTATTATTTTTCTAAACATTTTTTAACTCAATATTACGACATGAAAATGTAAAATTTTGGTAACATTTTGTTTACATTCACAAGCCATTTTCCATTTTCAATAAACAAACCCGTAAGGAAAAAAAGTATTGGTGAATATTAAATCCTATAGTTACCAATACTTCTTTTTCATAAGGCCACTTTAATTTTTAAAAATCTGATTTAGTTAACTGGAATTCTGTTCAAATATGTCCTCACTATTCTAGTAAACTTAATCAGCTTTTTTTATGTTACATTTACGTTTTTTAATGATTTGTATAGCTTATGATGAATCCAGAAAAACGTAAAAAAGTCTCTGGATCCGAAAGACGGAAGAAAAAAAAACAAGATGATTTAAAACGAAGTGGCGACGATCCAAAACAGAAAAAGTTTTAATTTTGCTATCCAGTAAATCGAAGCGAAAATACAGCTACTTTACGTCAGCCGTAAATAATACGATCGTCTACTTCTAAAGATGAAATTCCTGAAAATGGTGTTCCAGAGGATAAATGTTTGTTACCATGCTGCTCCTTTCTTCCAAACGAAAAGATTCTTACTTCTCAATCTATTGGAGTTGGTAAGGAATTAAGAACTGAGAATAGACAAAAAGAGCGCATGACTGAGGAAGTTCATAATGAAGTTGTTATAGCGGAAATAATAATCGACGATCCGGAAAATGAAGCTACAATTCCTGATGAAGATGAGTTAGAACAAAACATTGTAGAACTAAATCAAGATCCTTTTACCGCATCAAAAAAATTCACAGATGAAGTTATAAGAGTAATGATAAAGATTCATCCAATTCAGCCTGAAAGTTCAATCAATGATAATTTAGAATTACGATTCTCAAAAGATCAAGTATATATTTAAGATGGAGAGGGATGAATTTGGCTTTCCTACTGCAAAAACAGACAACAAATCTTCTGTTGGACTTGCATGACTTTCTGCAACCATAATGAAAATAATGTGTCTTTCTTCATTCACGGCTGGGGAAATAATGCTGTATGGAAAGCAGGCAATGTCTATAAAATTTTAGCAACTCACAAGTATAGCAAAGAGCATCGTGAAGCTATGAACGCTTTTTTGATGTTCACCAATTACAAAGCAGTTAGCCAGTTGGTTGAAAAAAGCGTTATTCCACAACGTAAACGAGAAGTAGTTGCGAGGAGAGAAGTTTTGAGAAGAATTATTAATGTGGTTATTTTCATTGGACAGCGAAGTATTGGTTTTCGAGGAAGTGGAAGCACAGAGGCTATATATAGTATGTCTAAAATGAGTCCTGTAATCATGGGAATTTTTTAGAGACAGTAAAGATACTATGCAAATACGATAAAGTTATTGAAAGACATGTTGCAGAAGCAGTATTACTTAGCACAAAGAGACATGAGGATAATCCTACTAGTCGGGGTCGAGGATCCTTGATAACCTTTCTCAGCAAAACAACGATTGATAAAATAATCCAAATTATTGGTCAAATTATTCAGAATGCGACTCAGGATATCTCAGTTCAAGGACAGACTGCTATCATTCTGCGATATGTAGATGAATTGGGTCCTGTTGAACAACTGATTGATATATTGCCATCACCAGATACTACTGGGGGAGCTACATTTATTCAAACGACATCAGTCTTGAACAAAGTGGGGCTTGCCTTAGAAGATCTAATCGGTTTTTCTTTTGACGGAGCAGGAAATATGGCTGGGGATACAAAAGGACTTCAAGCACGATTAAAGGAAGCTGTGCCAGGGACAATCTATGTGCATCATGAAGCTCATCAGCTAAATCTTGTTTTCAAACAAACTACCATGTGTGTTTTACCAGCTACGTCACTCTTTATGCTAGAACAAGAAACTGCAGTTTTTTTATCAGAATCTGACAACGCTCAGATATATGGAAAGATGTTACATCGACAGTTTTCTTGGGAGCTGCAAAATTGAGAGTTTCAGTAAAAAAAACTTGAGAGAACAAGATGGTGGGGAAAAGGAAAATCATCCAACCAACTGTTTGGTGAAGAATCGGTTCTACCAGTACTTCTTTTTGTTCTCGAATCAATATTCAAAGAAGTCTCGTTCAAACCTGCAGCGAGAACAACTGCTAATGGTCTTCTGAAAAAGTGGTCTCAATTGAAAATAATGATTGTGGGTGTCACTTTCCAACAAATATTTTACCACGCAGATCCGACCTCAAAATATTTGCAGGCCAAAGGGCTGGATGTCATTCAAGCACATCGAATGACAAATGAACTAATAACTTCCATTGAAAAGCTGAATTTCCAGGGAATAATGAAAAAAACGAGAAGTTTCGTAGCACGCTGTAATGCGTCTTTGGATTCATTTGAAGCCAAACTGAAGAAGCAAATTCAAACTCGAATGAACACCGAATTCGAAGAAAAAAGAGTCCCTCAACGAGTCAAACGTGCAGGAGAACTGGCAGGTAAAAATTGTTTGAAATTAAGTTAAGGGTATTGAAATTTTTTTATGTTCGAGGAGGATCGAACATGGGTAGAAAGTCGTTGGAAAACTTAATTGATTACTACTTGAAAGAGTTTCAGTGCTGTTGCCAAATGAATATTTTAAGAGAAAAATGTCCTTTGACCAAGGGAAAAATTGAAAATGTAAAAAATGTGTTTGTTAATCACAATTAGTAAAGGTCGAAGTTGAATGCAGCTGTTTCCAATTTTATTCTTAAAAAACAATTGGATTATAATAAATGAGGGTTCATTTTATTCCTTAATGAATTTTCAAAGACTTCACCGTCTTAGGAGTTGAAATAATTTTCTCATTTTATAAGTAGAGTTGTTTGTTCAAGTAAAGGATATTGACATATTAACTTGACTCAGACACGCACCTTTGTCCCAGACTTTGAAAGCCTGCGGCAAAGTGACGACTTTATGATAAAATAATCAAACTAAAATTTTTTGGCTTAAAATAGTGGAAGCTCCAGATTTAATAGCCAAACTTAAAATGTTTTAGCTCAAACGCAATGACTGTCACTCGTCTTCAAAAATTTGTATAAAATATTTACAGAATTCTTCGTTTTACCTTGTCAGGGTTCATTTGCACCTTAGCCGAAAAATTCTAATCTGCTTATTTTTTTTATTATTCATTCTATTTATATATATATATATATATATATAATCTTTTTTATTTGCTTATTCCTTGTATAAAACTAAGTTATTCAAAGGGAGGAAATCGCATAATATTGAATCACTACACGATTTATTCACTTTAACCGCTTCGCTCGAGGTCAACACGATGTCCCGGTTTCCCTTAACAGCACTGCATTGCAATACCTATCTTGTTCGAGAATATTGTTTCAAATTGAAGAGATATCGTGAAGTCTGCTTTGCCAAAATCTTGAATCAAAATGCAGCCATTCTGAGTCAATCATTTTCATTATCAATATTAGCTGAATGAATGAATTTTGTTTGAAGGTGATGAGCGCCGTGACGTTATCGCTAAGCATGGATCCGAATGGTAGCAGAAAGTTGAAGTAGTTGATCCCATTCTTCGAAGATGCTTCAGCGAACTGAAAGAACGGTTTCAATCAAAATCAAGTGATGTTCATAAAGCTTGAAGTTTATCAAATCCCGAAAGATTTGAGGATATACAACGCAACGGCGTTCCTGATGGTGGTTTATCTATTCTTTGCAATATTGCAAAGATAGATGAACATGAAGCAAAGAAAGAGTTAAATTCCTTTGCGAAGAACTACGGAGAACTGACGAAATCAATTGAAGTAGAATTTCGGGTGAAATACGACGATGATTACGATGTTGATTTCCCAGAGAGCGACAATGGTGAAAGTGACTCGGAAAACGAGTCTACAGTATAAGAAACTGTGCATCAGGGGAAGAAGAAGAAAGCTTGTAAAGGATGCTTGAGATGCTCGTATGCTGTGCTTCGAAAATATGGGTTATTTCAAGTAGCCTATCGTACATTGTGCAAAGTGTATAAAGTCGCGCTGACACTTCCATGCACTCAAGCTTCATGCAAACGCTGCTTTAGCAAATTAAAAATTATTGAAAGCCTCTCAAGAAATGCAGTCTTCGAAGAATTTCTACGCCCGTGCATGCTAATGGCCGTAGAACGCGACTTGGCTGGAGAGATTAATAGGGACAAAGTAATAGAAGAGTTGGCAAAAACGTCAAGAAAACTGAGTGATCTTTTAAATTTTTAGTACCAAATTGTTAACGACCTGCCTTGCAGATTGAGGTTAATAATGTAAATACATCAATAAATATTATGATGCGTGCCTCTTACAGATTTTCTGCTTCCACATTATACAACACCTATTGTCCGCACCCAAGTGACCTTTTTTTTTTGTCATCATTAAGCACTTGGCGCCCCCAACGGTCTTTTCCGTATCGCGTCCTTAGCCCTCAGTCCGCCACTGGGGGCACAGGCTCTCTTATTACAATTAGAAAACGATTTACCTAGTAAAGTTATAGCTACGGGAAAATGACCAGATCTAGTCGGGACCCTTAAGATATTAAAATCCTCGATTATTTGTATGCCAACGTCATAGGACAAAACCAAATCAATGATTAATGAGCTTTTTCCTCTTAAGAAGATACATTTTGCTGGACAGTCTCCCTTAGTCTTCCCGTTAATAAAGAAAAACCGGTTTTTTCGAAAAATTTAACTATTTGTTTACCCCTTTTTTCATGTTCAGGGTCCAAGCTCGATCTTATGCCTTTTAGATTTACATTATTACAAATAATCACATCTTCCAATTGGTTCAGGCTCCCAACTTTGCGACTGGAATCCCCTCCAACTAATATACGCCAGTTTGGGTATTTCAAAGATACTTCAAAAATTATTTCATTGACATTACTCAGAATCTGTTTAATATATTTTGTAGACTCTTTCGTTTGCCTAGGTTTTTCGTTTTTGTCGGTGTTAGATGACACAGTTTATGCAGGACTATTCTTTTTCCTGCTAGCTGACGAGCTAAGCGATGCTGTTGAGTCTTCTCCATCCGATTGGTAGTCATCATCACGTTGGTTTGCAAGTAATTTTTCAGCCGCTAGCAAATCATAATATTCATTTTCCACAAGAGCCGAGTTACTTCAATAACAGCTGGCTTTTCAAGTCGCTCTAGAACTAGCAGTCCTTATCTCAGTTTCCTGCACGTTTCTCTTTGCTCATGAGTGAGATTATTCGGGAAATACACCTCCAGAAAAGGCAGTTTTTCCTCCTGTTAAATATGCTTTTCTTGTACCTTGAGCTGATAAACGTGATTAAAATCGACCCAGATCCCTCTCTCTTCCCAATGCAAGAGGTTTTCTCACGGCAATCGTTTGGTATATTGATGTCCGCTTGCTCGAAGACTTGGTTGAAAGTTTCTCAGAAATTATTATTATTATTCAGATTATTCTCCACGTTGAAGAGAATGATATTTCTTTCTCTTCTTCTGCCATTCATATATTCTATCTTTTTTTCCTGCAAGCTTATGTTTTTTTTAAAGATTCGCTCTTTTCTTCCAGGAGTAAGCATTTCGTTTTGTAGTCTTGAAGCTTCTCAATAAATTCTTCATTTGGGTTCTTCAAGGATCTTATATCTCCAGCCATCATAAAGACATTCAAGTTCGTAGTTTTCACAAGGGATCATCCATAAATTACGTAAGAAAAAATAAATAAATATGTGAGAGATAATAATATGATCAATGCAAATCTGAGAAAGATGTCAATATGACATTTATTCTTTTGTTTTCTTATGTAATTTATGCATGGCCCCCAACTTCCTGAACTGCTAACAAGAGAGTCTATCTGATCATTGGTCACCATGTGACAGAGACATCTTTCAGAGAGCGGTCGCTAAACACGTCTGATCAACAGTTCACAGTAAATTACAGCGATATTTTTTATCTGAATCTGGATAAAAACGTTGCAAACAGTTGACAACTACACATAAAGTTGTGAATTAGGTTGTAAATCCGCCTCATGTTAAAAATCATCCGACGTCAGATAATTGTAGTTGTCAATTGCTTATAACGTTTTTATCCAACTCCAGATAAAAAATATCTCTGGGATTTATTGTGCTTATATACGAATCTCAAATATTCGATTTTGAAGACATTTTCCAGGATATCTCATTTCCTGTCGGGTCATCCTAGGGATGTACCAAAGTGTTGTAAGAGTAATCTTATAAGGTTAGGGAGAATAAGTCGAAACTGGCTTTGCATGAGGAACACAGGTCGAAGGTATATGTGGACGCCAGGCTATCCCAGACAGAATAAATAACATTGGCCTTTCTTTTCTGGAAATGAATTTTACTGCATATTTAAGAAAACCATTATTTACAAAACTCAAGCACGAGTCTTAGTTCAGCTACCGACGCGAAAGTTTGTGTTCAAGACGAGAGATCATAGTTTGTGTTCTGATAATTTCGATGTTTTAAACCCGAGTTAAACTTAATGTGTCTGTATCCGTAAATTACAATACCCACAACAAATATATCTCCGTGAAATCTCCAGAGGAGTGCAATTGCACTCCTCCATCAAACTGCAACCCACGTTCTCGAGTCGACAACTTCACCTGGCCAGTCACAAGCCCAACATGATTCTTACAACCACCTCCAATAAAAACTACTACGTATCCGCCACTTATGAAATTTTTCCTGAAAAAGAAAAAGGTTTACTCATTGAAGCCTGCGAAGGCATCTAAGTAAAAGAATACGTGAAGGCCCTCGGTGCCCTTGTCAAATGTGAAAACATAAGAGTTGCTTCTAAGATTTCTAACGGTAAAATCTGCGTTTTCCTCTCCAGTAAATGAATTGTAAAATACCTCACTGAAAAGCATAAGAACATCTTAGTTGAGAATCAGCTTTTGATCTCTCAAATATTTCAGTAGTGATCTCCCATAAGATAATTGAAGAAGAACTCCTGAAAAAAAATCAAGCTATCTTCCAACCAAACTTTAATAACAATTCATTTGGTGATACTCGGGCTTCCCATAAACTAAAAAAAAAATTGAATAGATTTCAGCCACGCAAGTGGAGCTGTACCACCCTGCATTAAAAATGGATTTAATTTAACTTTTTCCCTCTACATACGAATCTAGAAGTAATTGCAATCAAAATCTCTGCACCCATATCGACTTACATATGCAATATCTATCTGCCCAATAGCTACGATTTCAATGAAACTGAAATAGATAACCTAATTAATCACCAAAACCTTTTATACTCTTAGGATATTTCAATGCTCATAACACTCTACGGGGCAGCTCAAAAACCAATGTTAGGGAAGAAAAAATAAAAAATGTAATTGATAATCACGATCTTTTTATTCTTAACAATAGGCCAGTGATAGTGATCACTTTCCAATAAAAATCACTCTCTGTAACTCAAAACCTAATCTAAGACACCTACATGGAACATAAAAAAGCCCGCAAGCCACTTTATAAAGAGATTCTAGATATTAAAATTAATCAGTTTGAAAACAATTTCGTACTAACTGATCTCAAAATCGATGATATTGTCTCCAAAATCAACTCTCTAATTATCGAAGCAACCAGGATTGCAGTAGGAAAAACTACAATTAAATCGCCAGAGAACCACCCGCCATGGTGGAACAAAGCATATCAAAAAGCGAGGAAGCAAAAAACCATGCATTCAACAAACTGAAAGAGCAAAATACCCTTGTCAATAAAATTGAAATTAGAAAAATTAAGAGCCGTAGCCCATCTTCTTCATATACAGAGTGACAGATATACATGGATCGAATACCTGTCAACAATAACCAAGTTTCCACATCGACAATCTGGCATAAAATCGTGAAAGTCATGGGGTCAAAAGGAAACAGAACTTACATACTTCTCTCAGGAGGCACAAGGAAGCTGAAGAATCAAAATCCTTAAATGAAAGATTCTCCAACAACACAGCCTCCTCTGAAATCAAGAAAGGTCTCACATTAGAAGAACTCAAAAGTTCAATTCAGAAGTCAAAAGGTACAAGCCCAGGGCCAGACGGGATACCACACGCTTTCCCACGAAATCTTCCATCCTCTCGGGAAGAACACCTTTCATCAACCTTTGACCTTATCTGGAAAAATCAAACTTTTTCTTCTATTTGGAAAGAAGCTATTGTCATTCCTATACCAAACCCCTGCAAAGACCCCTCACAAACTGCAATTTGTCGCCCAGTCTCCCTTACATGCACTATGTGCAAGCTCTTTGAAATCAGGTTGTGCTACTGGGCTTGATTTTCGATTAAAAATTGACATGGAGACCTCCCACTCCTAAACTAAAAGATTGCAAAATAACGAATTAAAATTCTCAAAATCTCATCCCACAAAAACTAGGAAGCGTATACAGATGTGCTGAACATTACCTACAAAGTAATAGTCAGAACAAAAATTGACTATTGATCAACCATATATAATTTATTAAAACTGGGCACACTCGCCTCATTCAACTCCATTCAGAGTACTTGCCTCAAGATCTGCTGTAAACCGTTCCACACGAGCCCAAACAAAAGTATGCGAAACAAAATTGAATAGCCTTCCTCAGATAACAGAAGACTGGAACTCACTTTAAAACAAGGATTATCGATAGCGCCTCACAAAGATAATCCAACCCATCAACTAATCTCCCAGGAAAAAGGAGACTAATGACTATCAAGGAAAGCCAAGTCTACCAGAACCAATTGAAATAATCCTCGAAAACTATTTGAATAAACTATCAACTCGAATGCCCCCCATTCAGATTAACACCAACAATTTAGAACTCTATTCCAATTTACCCCAAAAGTGCAGTGTCTTTCCAGCTGAGATGACTGCCCCAGTTGAAGCATACGAAATATATAAAACTCTTCCAGAAAACAAAAGAACCACCAAATATACTCAAAATGCATTCAAAACAACAGAAACATTATTGCCACGTGGTTACCCTTTCATCAAGCAATCAGGGGTAACGAGCAGGCCGACGTACTTGATAATTTCGCAACTACATTACCAATCGAAAAAGCAAATAGTACCCTTCCCTTGCTTGACGCAAAAAATTTCTTCCAAAAAATTGTTCACGACCATTGGAACAAACCTCTTGAGAGCAATAAGAATGAAAACTTCCCTATCACCGAAATCAATCATAATCATTCAAAATGGAAAACCCTAAGCAGAAAAGGTCGAGTAGTTCTCACACGACTACGAACTAGCCACACGAAATTCATGCATAAACACATTTTTGAAAAGTATGTACAATCCTCCCCAATATGATTAATGCAATGTCATGATCAACAAAAAACATCGTATCATCAAGTGCAGGAAATACAGTGATACTCGGGAAAAATTAAGAATACCAGACTCTCTCCAAGAAGCATAAGGACAACCGACGCAATTCAACAAAACAATCAAATATTCGAAAGAAATCAATTCATTTGCTCAAATTTAGACTAATATTCTACTATATGTCCAACCAATTGCCCTAAGCTCACTTTCTGTTAAACATACATATTTTTTTCCTGTCAGACAAATTTCACAAAATTCAGCAATAACCACACAATAACGTAAATCCTATTCTTAAATCAACTGCTCCCGTCGTTAATTCCCTAACTGTAAACGCAACGTTAAATAAGCCCCTAAAAAAAACTTAAGTTATTGTAATTGAATTTAAAATCATATTCGAGAGGACGAGAAATGAGAAACGATCTACTGTGGCCTCGGTGGCGTAATTGGTTAACGCTCCACTCATGTAAAGTCGGCGTTC
>JAUMHM010009810.1:0-17673 GCA_032362435.1 Melikaiella ostensackeni
TTAATAGTATTGAATTGAAATTTTTATCCTATAATATTTTTGTATAATATTATAAAAAGAAAAGTGGAACCGATTTTGACTGATTTTAACCTCTTTCAAATGAAATTTATGTGCAGATGGGATTTTGTTCCTGCCTACACTTCTTTGGCATCCTACAAACAATTTAGGACCCAGTTTAGAATAATCGATCTTGCCCTTTTTGAAAAATGACCGATTTTTCGGTGTAATTAAGTCTTATGGAAAAAAATTACCGAAAATATAATTATAATTCAATTTTTAAATTACTTTCTCAGTATAATTTAAATATTAAAAATGGAAAGTTCGAATATTATCATTGTTTTCCAATTAGTCACTCACAAAGTCGAACTTGGTAATATTGGGCCTTACCATTCGTATCCTTAGTTTAGATTTGTGATTAAGTTAAAAAGGTTTTTCAAATTGTCCTTAGTGAGAAATTATAAATTTAATAGTATTTAATATATTACGATATTTCAAACCTGTAATGAAGATATGAATTGTAAAGCCCAACATTGACAAGTTTGATTGTATAAACGACTAATAGGCACATAATAATCTCAGTTTAAAGTTTCGAGTTTCAAAAATTTAAATTAAATTAAGAAGGATTGCAAAAATACGGCTATAATAATCAGGGTTGGCCACTTTCATCACTGAAAAAAATTCCCGGTCATTTCCCGGTTTTTCCCGGTTCACAAAATTTTTTCCCGGTCATTTGAATACAAGCTGAAATTCAAAAAATTGAACTGTTGAAGCTGAAGACTTTTTCATTTGAAGTAATTAAAACTAAACCACAAACTCAAGCAGCTAAAACTGAACTCTTCTGAATTTTCAACTTTCTAAATCTTTCAAATTAGAGCTTAAAACATTTATCATTCAAAAACTTTTTATTCAATCGTTTAATAATTAACAAGATTTGAAATGGAAACCTTCTCATTTCAATAGGTTTCATTTGAAGGCCTTCAAAATAAACATTATCCTTAAGCGAAACATTCAAAATGGTAAAGTATCAATTTCAAAAACTTTAATTGTAGGAATTGAATGACGCCACTTTTATCGTTGGGAAAAATTCCCGGTTTACAAATTTTTTTTAAATTACGGAAGCATACTATATGTTACATATGTAAAAGATTATAAGTATTTCAAAAAATTAATCAACACTGTCATTTTTACTGTTCACAATATTGAAGAATTGACAGCTGAAAACTTATAAAATTGAATAATTTCCAATTTTTAATCTTCAAAATTGAACTACATATTTCAAAAAAAAAAAAACGTTGAAAATAACATCATTTGAGAATATAAACATTCTAAATTAATGAATCTTCAATTGTAAATCTTGGAAATTGTAAAAGTTCAAAAATTTTCAAATGTAAATATTAAAAATTGAACTAATAGGAAAAAAACGTTCAAAATTTCATACCTTCAAAATATACATATTGAAAATTTAGTAATTTGAAATTCAATATTTTCAAAATTCAAGAGCTTTTAATTGAAACTCTTCAAAATTGTAGAAATTTTAATTTTAATTCTCAAAAATTGAAGAGTTTTTAATTTTGAAAATCTACAATGAAAAATTATGCAAGTTTCAAGTTTTAGAGTTGAAATGTATGTAATTTTGATGACTTGCATGACTTGCAATCGAAGAATTTTTAATTTTGAAAAACTACACCGATTATTAAAAATTATGCCTGAGTTCTAGAATTGAAAATTCTTAATTTTTATGACTTACATTCAAAGTTTTTCCAATTTATAGATTTAGAATTGAAAACCCTTGACTTTCGATTTTCAAATTCAACAAAATTTAAAATTTTTATTTACACGCCATTGAAATACAAGAGTTTTCAATCGTAAATCGATAAAATCGAAATATTCAAAACAAAAATAAACACTCAAAAATGCATCATTTTTAATTGTACAGTTAGGTATACACATTCAACATTCGAGAATTTTCAATTGCAAATCTTCAAGATAAACCTATTTTCAAAAGATGTTCAAAATTCATGATAATAATCTATAAACATTCAAAATCAAATAAGTCGCCAATTAAAATAAAAATTGTGTGAAAGCCGATGTAGCTATTTTAATGTTCATTTTAATTTATGATTATTATTCAATATATTGTATAGTACTTCAAATTTAAGAATATAATTTAATTTGATAATTAGATAATTGAAATAAGAAACATGTTATAAGCGCTATTTTTGCTTGTAAAGAATAATGTTTAAAGATATTTAATTGGTTTTCTTTCCAAATTTCAGAACGCCTTTGACGCTTAAATGTTTCAGATATGTATGAAGTATTGGAATTCCTGCAATAAATATTGTACACTTTCTATATCTGATCGAATCGAAAAAAAAAACCGATCCGACGTTAGCACGTATCGAATGTCGGTTTTTCGACATTCGGTCGGTGGGTCGATCGAATCGAAAACAAACCGATCCGACGATAGCGCGAGTCGAATCGAAAATGCCATATTCGATCCGACAAAATGCACACGTCTAATGTATATAAGGACTGTCGATATCAAAACGTACAATGGTTCTGTAAAGACACTTAAATTCCTGAAAGGGAGCTAGTATGAACAAAATAAAGAATTAACCTAAATTTTATCAAAGTTTTGAACAAATGTCATATTCTTTTCCCATTTTGAGATTTTATAAATGATTCAGTTAGGTTCGATTAATTTATTTAATAGATGAACTTACCAACAGAACTGAGGACAACCAGGAGGATGAGGAGGAGAGTACCAACAACCTTCATTTTCTCTAGTTAAAGTAAGCTCTTTCTTTCAAATTTTTTTAATATACCGTATTCAATCGCAAAATCCAGTCGCGTTTTAGGTTTATGAGGCAGCATAAATTATAGATTTTATTGCATAGATTACGATGTCTTAAAAGAGTCATTTTAAATCTTGATAAAAAAAAATATATTTTTTAGAGCAAACATGTGTATACCTAAGCATGTATGCTTTTCGCAATCTATCTTATAGTTATTATTAATGTATTATTTTGGGAATATGGATATGAACATTTGATAGAATTTTGTCAATTTCATAAGAACATATTTGAATTAACAATTGTGATAAAAGTTTATTTCATTTAATTGTGCCAAACAAATTTATTAATAAAAATTATTTTTAAACAAGTTTCAAAGTTTAAGAAATTGGTGAAATTCTAAGAATTCCATTACAGAAAAGTGAACTACTGAGGATTAGTAGAGAAATACTCATTCGATTCGTTAAAATATTCACTAATTTGGCAGTAGGAAACTACTAAATGCGTAGTTGAAATATGTAAGTTTGCTTAGGGCTGTATATGCGGGCGTCCGCAGAAAAAGGGCCCTCATGGCCGGTATGGAGTTACGTATAGGGTCATATAGCCGGATAAATTTCCCATATTTTAAGCTCAAAATAAACCCTCAACTCTGAAAAACGATTCATCGGGGCAATTTTGAAGCTGGAAGTCGGTCATAAAGGCTCCTTTTAAGCGGACGCCTACATATAATAATTAGAAGAAGGTTATAGAAATGGAGAATGTAACAGATATAAAATTTGAAGAATTAAACACGATTGTGTAACATTGTCATTATTATTCAAACAATAAGAAGGCAATATTGTGAAACTTATAAATGTACATCACCTCCGCTAACATGACGTACTTACAATTTACTGCTTCAGAATGGAAAAATAAAAATTATTTACACATTAAATCTGTTTTATCTTACTGTATTCTCATTAAAAGTGAGGTCGCAGGGATTAAAAAATTTTTGTACAAAAAGACATTGCCTAAAAATAATCGTAATCATAATCATAAATAATCTCTGATTGTCTTAAATTAAATTAAATATAGTCGAAATCAGTGGAAAAGATCAAATATTTATGTTCACTCATGTGGAAGAATCCCCTTTTAGCCCTCTTTGGAATGTTAGCCCCCATCAGGGGCCCATGTGGACAATCCATAGGGGAAAATCCACGAGGGCCCCCACAGGGGGCCCTACTCGTTTGCCCTCACGTCCGAACCATTAAAATTTCTTAGTCCGAAGGGTTAATATTTCTTGACACTACAAATTTTGATGTTTGATTAGTTCAGACTTACGAAAAATTCATTTTTGTTCGAAATTTGATGACCTTTTTTGGAAGTTGAACTTCAAAACCTCAGATATTCCACGCTTATGGAACTCATGTTTACATGAATTAAACCCGGAGAAAAATGAAGAAATAATTTTTATAAAGAGTATTGTATTAGATTTTAGAGTATTATGGCACTAATGTCGGAGCCAAATGTCGAGGCCCCTCACTTCTTTTGATTGCAACGTTAGGAAAAATCTGAAAAAACTTTACAGATATTCTCCAAACAATCCTAAATGCAATGCATTTTTCAAAAGTACCCTTTCTATGACAATAGTAATTCCAGAAACAAGCCAAATGTCCGGCACAGATGTGATTGAACGAAGCAGGGCCCTCTCAACGTCTTCAAGATACATTTACAGAGCAGGCCCTGAGAAAATCGAAACCCAATTGCGAATACTAACCCAATTAGGAATATCTTCGATAGAAAAAAAAATTAAAAAAAAATAAATTTCCCCATGAATTTGCAGAAAATTTTCTTATTCTCTTTGAAATACTTTCAAATGTTACAATTTTTTCAATATTATCTTTTGGAATGCATTAGTCAAAATAAGAAATCATTTCAATTTCCGTAGGAATGCAAGGAAATTTTTTTTTATTCTCGTCAAACCTATCAAAATTCTAGAAGAGCTTGCAAATTTTATTTCGAAATCTAAAAAAATATATAATTTGCTTGAAATGTTTTAAAATATTTCCAAACTGTAAATAATTTTTCAAGTGTTTTCAGAACGTCCAAATATCTTTCAGAATGATTCGAATTGTTCCTAAAACTTTTTTTAAAATCCTGCAAGATAAAAGAAGTGACTTCAAATTTTTCTCATTCTTCTTTGACAATTTGGAAAATGTTTTTGAATGTTTCATTTTTTTCAATTCTATATTTCGAAATGCATTTATCAAAATAAAAAATCATTTCAATCGCCGTACAAATGTCAGGAAAATTTCTTTATTCACAGTCGAATTCAAAGGATCTTTGTTGCAAAACATGTTTGTGCGCTTTTTCACAAACTATGGGTTAGACGCAAAAATATGCAAAGGAAATTTCATGCTTGTTATCATAAACTAATCAATTCTGAAGAGAAATGTGCAAAATATGCATAAAGAATATATAAAAACCTATAATTATCATATCATTTTTGCGTTTTTTGCATAAACTATCAGGCATATGAGAAATTGCACAGCACAAAAATTGTTGATTGGAATGACACCTCATCGTTTAAAAAAAAAATCTTTGAAATTTCGTTAATTTGCGGAGTTACCGCATGAATTGTAAAAAATTGTTCAATTCGTTTAATGACTGGGTGAATTTTCAAAGAAACGATTTTTATACAAAAATGCTTTCTACATTACAATGACTTAAAATGACAGTGAAATAAAATATGTACATTAATACATTACAAATGCATTACAAGTACATTACATTTCAAATGAATATATTACAATAACCTCTGTTTGATCATACTTCATTATTATTAATATTACTCTGTCAATTTTGAGCTCGAGAACATTTGAAATTCCTTTTTTTCTAACATTTATACGGAAATTGAAAAGATTTTTTATTTTGAATAATGCATTTTAAGATAAGAAAGAAAAAAATTAAACATTTGAAAATATTTTCAAAATTTTCAAGCAAAAAGTAGAAAGTTTAAAGGTACTTTTTTTGCAGGATTTAAAAAAAACATCAGGAACAATTGGAATCATTCTAAAAGATATTTAGAAATTTTGAAGAAAATTGAAAAATTATTTACAGTTTGGAAATATTTCAAAACATTTCAAGCAAATTATATATATTTTTAGATTTCGAAATGAAATTTGCAAGCTTTTTAGAATTTTGATAGGTTTGACAAAAATAAAAAAAAATTTCCTTACATTTCTACGAAAATTGAAATGATTTTTTATTTTGATTAGTGCAGTTTAAGAGTGAAGATTGAAAAAAATGAAACATTCGAAAACATTTTGAAGAAAATGAGAAAATTTTCTGCAGATTCATGGGTGAATCTATTTATTTTTAAAAATTTTTTCTATCGAAAATATTCTTTATTGGGTTATTATTCGCATTTGGGTTTCGATTTTCTTAGGACCCGCTCTGTAAATGTATCTTGAAGACGTTAAGATGGCCCTGCGTCGTTCACTCACATCTGTTTCGGGCATTTGGCTTGCTTCTGGAATTACTATTGTCATAGAAACGGTTTTTTTTTGCTGCCACCTGTCCCGCTGTGCTGGTCGCACGCCCACGTTGATTAAAGTCAGATATATTTTAAATGATATCTCTTACGTAAGAATTATTTTATCATAAATTTAATTATTGCACTGCACTCGCATGACAGAACTGCACATTTTGAGTCATTAAACGGCGTCCTATTTCCATTCATTCTCAAGATAAAGTTTTTGTAAATGATTCACCGTAAGAAGTAAACTATTGCATATTTCATCACTTTAAAAAATGCATTGCATTCAGGAATGTTCGGAGATTATCTGTGAATTCTTTCAGATTTTTCCTAACGTCGTCCTCCTTCTGGAAACAGGTCAAAATGGACCCTTAAAAAAGGAGGCCGAAAACCTCTGTTTTTTGGGACGTTTTGCCTTCTACTTATTGAAAAAAAAATTTAGGATAAGAGTAAACATATCGTTGAATTCGAAAGACTTCAAGCTTTCAGACGCTTTTTTAACACATTTTAGAGATTTTTTTGTGCGAGTTGCAATCAAAAGAAGTAAGGGGCCTCGACATTTGACCCCGACTTTAGTAACCACACAGAAAAAAAGGGGTTCTCTGATGTTGCGGCTCTACTGAAAAATTGGTTTCTTTGCAACCTGTCAAAATCTAGTGTTAATCAGAAGTGGTTCTTTTGGAAACAGCTGACAATGACATTAAGCGTGAATGCTCTCTCACACCCCATATTTCTGCAAATGCCACCGGGGTCAGAGTCCCAAGTTGTTTTCAGCGGGAAATAAATTCTTTTATAGAAAAGTCACCAAGTCCCTTTCAGAACTCACAAATTCCATCATTTTGACGTTATATTGGGTGTTTTTGGCAGGAAATGGATTACTTTATAGAAAAATCACTGAGTCGTATTAAAACCTCGCAAGTTTAATTATTTCGAGGTTATGTTGGATCTTTTCTGAGTGAAATGGATTATTTGATAGGAGAGTCACTAAGAGTGCCATCCCATATCAGCGTTTTTCTGCCTAGTTCTGTGTTCGGCGTTTCATCACTAGGCATTCCAGCCAATGACAGTGTCTGAGGATGACGAGAAGGATGTCATAAGTTGAAACGCCTAGTGTCAAAACGCAGACCCTAGAAATGGCAGAATAACGCGATAATGGGACCTCACAAGTTCAATTATTTTGATGTTATTTTGATTGTTTGCTGGGGGAAATGGATTACTTTATAGTTAAATCACTAAGGGTGCCATCCCATGTCGGCGTTTTTCTGCCTAGTTCTGCGTTCGACGTTTTGTCACTAGACATTTCAGCCAATGACAGAGTGTCTGACGATGACTAGAAGGATCTCATTTACTGAAAAGAATAGTGACAAAACGAGGACCTCAGAACAATTTGGTAATTAAACATTTTCAAATTCACCTATTCATAAAATGTTTGTAAAGCGAAAAAATTAAAAATATGTTTCTCGCAGTTAATCCTGGCTTTTCAGCGAAACAGTTCTGCTGAGATTTTGCCGACAAGATCCAAGCGGTTCGATAGCTCAGTAAGTTGGTACGTGCGCTAGTAGATATATACGGTGTAGGTTTTCGGGTGTTAATGTAGGGTTCGAATCCCCAGCGCGTGCGATCTTTTGAAGCATTTGAGCGTGCGATTATAAGTTTAAGTGACCGTCCGTGCAATTGTGTAATTTTGAACATAAATTAAG
Source organism: Melikaiella ostensackeni (assembly GCA_032362435.1). Classification (NCBI taxonomy): domain Eukaryota; kingdom Metazoa; phylum Arthropoda; class Insecta; order Hymenoptera; family Cynipidae; genus Melikaiella; species Melikaiella ostensackeni. Next base: position 8,010 of record JAUMHM010009810.1, read on the forward strand.
TGCAGCTATAATATATTAAACTTTTTTTTCTTCAAATTTATCGTTATATTTCATCATCTGTTTCGAGCTTCTGTAACAGAACGCCTACTGAGATTCTACAACGTATGCATGAATCCCTGTTTGATTTTCTTACTTTCTTTAGAACCCGATCTTTCATTCGGTACCTTATTGACCAACCTTTCGTCGCTCGAGCCTACCACCGAAAGTAAACACGATCTTACAAAAAGTGTCAGACTGCCCGACCCTTTGTTGCTCTAGCATCAACCGTTGAATCTGAACCGCCAAATACAATCTCCATAAGATGGCACAACATGAAAATGAATTTCTTGATTTATTTTACACTAAGTAGTCGATTTCTACCACTGATTACCAGGTTTTTTAATCTGATTTCTCTCCGTGAACGATTTTTTTGTTCTAAGAAATTGTTTTTTGTGACAAATGGTAGTAATATTTTATCCAAATGTGTAGTTATTGAAAACAAAGATAATTCCAACAGATTTTGATGCGCGTGCAGAGTGTCTTTCTGAAAAAAAAGTTATGAACATTGTGGCATGTTAGTCAAAAGGAAAAGCAGAAATCTATTAGGATGCTGGTCATAAGTTCAAGGCTCGATCGAGGAGCTAATACTTTTATTTTCTATTTTTAAATTTTCTATTCATATTAGCAATGCATATATATTTAATAAAATATGCTTAAAAATGATAAGGAGACAATCATTAAAGGTATTTCTAAAAATTAAAAATTTATCGTTGGCGCCACTGTGAGGGGCCTACGACGAACTCTCGATGGCAACCACGAGGGCAACTATGAAAAAAGCCTATATTGGATCTGACATTTTGAAATTTAACTTTTTGACCCAAACTTTGGTATCTGTGACTCGAAAAACACCTGGATAGTGAGTTTTAAACAAATCGGTTAACTTTCTATAAATTTCGGTCGCCATATTGGACCGGCCATTTTGAATTTTAACTCTTTCATATAATATTTGGAATATGTAACTTTAAAAACTCCTAAAAAATGATAATAGGATGATTTGTGGAATTTTTGCTGTTTTTCCATGCTTGCACCTCTCGGTGAACTCCTGAGAGCCACCACTCATGCATTCGGCTAGTATTATATTTTTCACATCGTTAAAGTAGAAAATGTTCAAAAATTAGCACGGGCAGGATGTAGATAACATCTTAGGCAGCAAATCCCTGCTTTACTTTTCTCGATTTTAGGTAGAGCCCTGGAGAGCACTGACTCGGCAGTAGTTTTAGCTTCGTTTTCACCAAAAATGTGACACTGCAATTCATATTCTTAAAACAGAATAAGAATTAAGTACGAGTTTTTTTCTCGTTTTTTTTTATTCGAATGCATATGATTTATCACTATAAAAATCAACAATTAAGCTTATGTGTCGGAGTATTCGCTGGTTCGTGATATCAAATAATGTATCAGTAAAAAATTGTTGAAAAATTTGGAAATTAAAGCACGATTTCTTGAAGACTAACTGATAAATCAATGCAATATTCCATCATCAGCTACTTTAATGTGTCTAGATACTTGAAAAATACTGGATTTATTTTTTTGAATTTTCGATTTTCGACCAGTTTTGCCAGACTTTTGTTCCACTGTGCAGTGAAAATACGTCACCGTGCCAGCGCCTTTACAAATTCTTGCGGACAATCAAAGACTGTTTCTCTGATTCGTATTCGCTTTATGTTTCACGAAATTATTCAATTCAAGTCTTTATGAATATGAAGAATTTTTTTATATCCATGTCCTGACTTTCTACAATTTTGCTATAAACTGTTTGTTAAAAAATCCAGAACTGCTGTTCTTTAACTGTGCTTGAACACTTTCATGACTTTTTTTAAAATTTTCCCTGAAAATTTATGACCATTTTATTAAAAGAATAAGAAACTTTGTCAAAATGATGGCCTATCTAAAAGACTAGTTCTACTCCAGTCAATTTGCCTGCACTTTTCCTCCGTGCGTGAAAATGGTCCGAAATGATGCGGATGTTATAAAAAGTAAAGTACGCAATTATCTCTGAGTAATACTTTTATTTTTTACTTCATACACAACTTTGTATGGATAAAAAGTAGTTTGATAGATGAAAACTCTTGTGCTAAGTCGTTGATATTAATTTATTGCCTTAATATCTTTTTTTCTTCGAACCCTTATTTCTCTGGGTCATTAAATCCAGAAGATCCATGTTCACCGAAGAAAATGTGTTGATAATTTCCTTCACCAGGTGATCGTTGATCGATGCTTGAAGCATCTGGAGAAGGTGGAAGCCAAGGTGGAGAAGGTGGGTTTGCGTTTTGATGAGGAGGATATTGAAAACCAGGATGATAAGAACCAGAAGGATGAGAACCAGGATGATAAGAACTAGGATGATGAAAACCAGGATCATAAGAAACAGGATTTTGAAAATTTATATTATAAGAAGCAGGATATGGAAGACCGGGTTGTTGAAGTCCAGGAGATTGAAAAGCAGGATATTGAAAAACAGGATTTTGAGGACCAGGATAATGAGGTCCTGAAGGCTTAAGAAGTATAGCAACAGGCCTTAGATTGGAAGAATAAATGTTTCTAGGGGCTTTAAATTTGGAGGATTCAACTTCAGGGAACGTTAGGTCTCGGCTTAGGTCAGGTTTGCGGCCCCTTTTCCTTCTTCTAAGATCTATAAAATCTGAAAAAAAAAAATTGTTTTTTGATGACTGAGCGGATTTACACCTGAGCTGGATCTACAAAAAAATAGAAAGCGCTTGGTTCGGCTTTATATATATATTTCTCTTCTTGTTAAATGCGGGGTACCAAACTACTATAAATACATAATATAATTTTGAATCACACGCGACCTGCAGCCAATAAATGCATTGCACAACATAAGCGCAGTTGGACAACCCGCTAAAATTGGAATAGATTTGAGGTTGGGTTGGGATCGCTGCTATAGGAAGTTTGGCTATTTGCCTGTTTACACTAATTACAACGTAACTGGAAATGGGTTAGGGGTATGTTCATATTCGAGGAGTGGTATAAGAAACGAGTGGGGCAGCCGGATAGGTGTGAGGTTTTGATTGGGGGTGGGTGTCACGGAACTCACTCTCCACAAAAAGGAGTATAAAAGACCCCTAAAAAAAAAGGTTATGTATAAAAAACCGATACCAAAAAAAATTATCAGTACCGATAAAAAATAAATTACTGGCGACGTTTATTTTTTTAAATGTTTCTTTAAAAAGCAGAGAGTCTAGGTAAATAATCGATTATTTGTTCAATTTACGAGAATTATGTTCAATAAATATAAACTATTGTTTTTGTGACTAGTCACAGGAATGCCTTTTTGCCCCGCCACGAGACGTTGAAGAGGGGTAGGAGTTTGACCAACATTATTTCTGTGACTATATATATAAATGTAATTATTAAAAATATTATTATTTCAAAATATTTAAAATGACATGTCTGCGTGCTCTCTCCTGGCGAAATCGTTGTAGCGAGCGCTCGTTATATCAAAGGACTTTATAGCGAGATTCAAGCATATAACAATTGAATGAATGGAGAAGCAAATTTTTGTTTTGCTTTATGAGTCTCTGTGAATTGATTTAAGACGATTTATAATATAGATAAGCCGCTGCTGAAGTATAAAAAATTATTTTGTGAAAAATGTCATTTTTTTTATACTTCAAGTAAAAATATAATATTCAAACAAAACCGAATTACAAAATCGCAAACAACAGCCGTTTTGGAAGTTTAATGCATTTTTATTTTAAAAAAGAAAAATTGAAATCGGATCAAAATTGTAGGAATTATTTAAAATAAAAATTGTCTAAATAATTAACCATTGTTATCAATTTGCAAAGTATCATTCCGAAGAGTCATTGACAAAAAGTTTTGAGTTGATTCGGTGAAGGAAAATGAGCCTATTCATTGATAAACGTCAAACTGTGTATTTTTTTCTAAAAATTTTTTAACTAATGAACAATTATAATTAATTTGTAAAATATCATTGCAAGGAACAACTGAAAAAACATTTTTAGTTGATTCGGCGAAGGAAATTGAGCCTATTCGTGGAAAAAAGTCCAACTGTGCATTTTTTCTAAAAATCTTAAGTTTGTTTATACACTTGAATCCTCATAGAAACCCGTCCGGCTTACGCCTTCCTAGAACTGCTGGCCGACTGCTGGCCCCCGCAGTTTCTCAGCGGTCGGGGCGAGAGACGGTGTTCAACCAAGCGTAAAATGCCAGTAAAATGCCAGTGCGGAGCAACTCCCAAAACTGGGCTTATATCGGGGTTTGAGTGTATTCACTTTCAAATCCTAGTCAAATATTATTTCAGTATAAAATATTCCTTTTTTAACCCGTTCACTTTTTAGTTAATTCATTTAACACGTTCATTTTTTAGTTAAAAAAAGAACAATTTTTAAAAATATTTAGCAATTTTTGACTGTACATTTAAAATAAAAATTATAAATCACACATTCGAAACCAAACAATTATAATCTGAATTGTTTGAAATAGAAAGCCCCGAATCGTTAAAATTTCAGAGTGATACATTAGGCTTTGAACGTTACAATTTTAACTGTTCCATTTAAAAAAACGAACTGTCTACCGTTACGGAATTTTCCATAAGATCAACCCCTTTCCAGCTTGTTCAGGGCTAAAGTTACGGAATTTTCCGTAACTCTAGCCTTAGCGCTACACTGTACCGGGTTAGTTTTACGGAAAATTCCGTAACGCTAGTCAGCGCCTTAAAAAGATTTTAATTTGTTAGTGAAAGTGTTGAATTTTTATTTATAAATAACAATTGAACTATTATTAATTTGAAACGACTTTGGGCGCAGTCCCAAGGAGGTAGATTAGTAGAATAGTGGAATATTTTTGACCAATGAGTTGATTGCACAAACACTAACAATCACCTCATTGGTTGAAATTATTCCACTATTCTACTAATCTACCTCCATGGGACTGCGCCCAATAAAATTAAATTAATTTAACTTCTAATTTCAAAAGTGTTAAGTTTAAAAAGATAAATAAAATCGTTCAACTCTTAATGATTCTAACTTAGAATGATTAAGATGATAAGATATGCTTCAGATGATATAATTTTGAAAATTTACAAATTTATTAATTTATCCTTCATTTCAGAATAGTGAAAATAATAGCGTGTATTGTTTATATTTTTTAACCAGAAATCTTTTACCTGTTCAATTTATAAAAGTTTGAAATTTAAAATGTTGCAATTGAGCGGCATTTAATTGAAAAAATTTTAATTGAAATACACTCAACTCTCCGTTAAACTCCAGTCTCGGGTATGGCCTGCTATGTCCGTGAGGCTTTTCCACGAATTTCTACGAGGTAAACAGTCAGGGCCGTATTAACCATTTCCAGTAGGAATACATAATATTAATTAACTGTATTTTGTACAAGTGTAGATTTTTCTTATCATAAAGGATGGACTTTTTTTAATAATGAAGATTAATTAATGAAAAAAGAATTTTCCGCACGTATTTAAAAATAAATGCGAAATATGCTCGTGCGTGTTCGAACGGTTCGCTTTGGCTGCACGGAACTGCTGAACGCCACAGCTCTCGCGACGTCTCCCGCTCGTCCTTGGACCCCTTCATTGGTGAATGCGAGCCGGCGTAAATTCTAAGAAGGTGGTAAATGGAGGCAAGTAAAATTGAGAGTTGAGTCCATTTTTAAGTCTTTTGGAATATTTGAAATCTTTGTGAAATTTTTGGAAATCTTTCAAATATTTGTGAAATGTTTGAAATCTTTCTGAACTCATTGAAATCTTTTGAAATCTTTAGTGAAATTTTTGAAATCCTTATGTAATCAATAAAATGTTTGTGAAATATTCAAAAAAAAATTTAACTCCTTTGAAATCTTTGAAATGTTTCTGAAATCTTTAAAATCTTTGCGAAATCTTTGAAATCCTCATATTTAGAAATCTTTGAAATCTTTTGGAATCTTTGAAATCTCTGCGAAATATTTTGAAACTTTGTTAACTCTTTTAAAATCTATTGAAATTTTTCTAAAATCTTTAATACTTTTGCGAATTCTTTGAAATCTTTGTGAAATTTTTTTAATTGTAATGAAATCTTTTGAAATGTTTGAAATTTTTTATGTCTGCGAAATTTTTGAAATATTTAAAACCATTGAAAAATCTTCAAAATCCTTTGGAATCTTTGAAACTTGGAAATTCAAGAGAGTTTCACTTCAAGTGCTCAAATTCGCAATTGAGTTTTGATTACTTCAAATAAAAATATTTTCAGCTTCAAGAGTTCGAATTTTTAAATTTCAATGACAATGAAAAATTTTGGCGAACCGGGAAAGAACCGGGAAATTACCGGGAATTTTTTTCCTCGATTGAAACGGTCACCCTGTATCATTGTATGTATTTTGAATTTTTTTTTAAACAAGTAATGTAATGTTAGAAAAAACCGGGAAATAACTGGGAAGTTCATTCCTTACATTTTAGAGGCCATCCTGTGTAACGAAACGCGTCTAAAATACAACTAGTGATACAAATTTAATTAGAAATTGTATAAAACGTAATTTGCGACTAAAAAGGATTTTGTGTACTAGTTTATATGTTATTGCTGTAGTTGACACAGTAATTAGTTTTTCCAGTCGCCTTATCTGTCGCACGTCAAGGCATTTAGCGTTCTGAAAAAGGACTTAACAAGTTGTTTAATTTTGTCTTTTGCTTTTCGTGCATTCATTAAACCCGATTAGCGCTCATGTCAGTAATAAGAATTCAGAAGTATCAAAAGATGTGATTACCACCTGCAGTAAAATTGATGTTGGCAGCTTATGTTTGACATATTACAAGTTATTATGAGACCCAAACTTCTTGTTAGTACCATTTCATATGATAGTTAAAGTAAATTTTAGGAACGCATTTTAAACGATTTTAAACCGCAATCATTTTACTTTCTCAGAAAGACATTCTTGATCGTTTCCCAGGGCTTTCATGGTTTTCAAAAAATGTTCCGATTATTTAATTTTTCCAATTCAAACATACAAAACTGAACAGTTAATAATTTTATGTATTCAAAAAAAATCCGAAAATTAACGATTCTAATGCGCAACAATTCTAAATTTAAAACGTTTAAAATTGTAAATTAAACATTCATGTGTACTTGAACAATTTCAAACTTAAGCGTTCAATATTCTGCAAAAACGAATCTTTCAAAATTAGACAATCTCTAAATAAAAAACATTTAAAACCGCAATTCCAAAGTAAAAGCCTTCAAAATTGAACAATTTGAAATTCAGAGCAATCAAAGTTGGACAGACTGAAAATAGATATTGTACAAGATTGAGCAATTGAAATTGTCTCACTTATACATTTTCAATCTAAGATTATATTCAATTTTGTACGTTTTCAATTCATTTTCTTAACTTTTAAGAATTTCAGTTTGAAATTGTACAATTTTGAACAATTTAGATTCTAGACAAGACAGCTTTTCATGCATTTTTTATATGATTTTATGAAAAATTGTACAATTTAGAGCGCTCTTAATTTGAATGTGCCTAATTCTCGAAATTTCAGTCTTATGTTCGTCCATTCAATTTTGAGTGTGGTGAATGTTCATAATCGTTCAAGTATTTAAAAGCTCAAATTTTTGAATATTGCACAATTTTGTACGATTTGAATCAGCCAAAAAATGTTGAATTTCCATTTTGTAAATTATTTTTAATTTGAACGCTTTTTATTTAAGAGTGTTCCATCCAATTTGAGATAAAATATTATAATTTTCAACGATTCAATTCAAAATTATTCAATTTCACACGCTAGTAGTTCAAAATTTTCCAACTTGTAAAGAATCAAACTGAAATTATTGCATTTTTAGCGTCTTCAATTAAAAATTATTTAACTATCTGAAGAATTTCAATTTAAAATGATACACTACCGTTTAAATACATATGTTTAATCTCAAACTCTGCGAATTGAAAGGTTTCCAATTTGAATGATTTTAATCTGAAATTATTCGATTTTGATCGTTTTGAAATAATAATAATAATAATAATAATAATAATAATAATAATAATAATAATAATAAATAATAATAATAAAAGTATTGAAAGTACTAAAAGAGTTTCATTTCCAATCCTACAACTTTGAACGATTTAAATTTAAAAGCAAACAATTTTTAATGTTCCGATGTAAAATTATTTAACACTTAAAATTCAAAGTGCTTCAAACCCCTTTTTCTAATTATTAACTATTGAAGACTTCATACTTGAAATTACGCAACTTTTAATTTGAAATAAATTTACAAAAGATTAAAGGGTTCATTCTGAAACTCTTGAAAATTCAATTTTTCTCTTTATTAAAGGCTTCAAACCTAAAACTGCTTAATTTTAATGTCTAATTTGAAACTGTCCAATTTTTATTATTTGAGTTTGAAATAAATTTGTTAAATCTAGAAGGATTCAAATAGAAAGTGTCGAATTTCAAGCACTGTAGATTTTAACTTACCTAATTTTTAAATTTTCATCTGAAATTATTTAACAATTTTAAATGACATGAATTAACTATTCTTTAACTAGTATAAGGCCTTAATTTCAAAATTAGACAATTTCGAGAGATTTTTTTACATACAATTATTGAATTTTAAATTCTTCCAAAAGGGAAAATGTAACTCGTTGGTGGTATGCTTGAAGTAAACATTCAAAATTGCACATTTTGAAATTATGAAGTTCAGTATTAGCAGTTAAAAATGTAGAGACTAAAAATCAAAGTTGTTAAATGCTAACCTTAAAAATGAAACAATTTTACAATAATCTTCAAAATTCGACGATTTAAAATTAGAAGTGCTCCAAATTGTAAATTCTGTTTCAATCGTACCCATTTTAAAGAATTTCAATAAAAATGAACTAAGAATTAGAAAAATTCCCTGTCATTTTCTAGTTTCCCGTTCCAATGTCGAGCCTACATTCTGAATATAAATTGACAATAATAAAAAAACCCAAGAATTTAATTTGAGTGAAGCATTTGCGGTTGGCCGTTGAAAATGATTTACGTTAAATTCCAATAAATTGATTTTGCATATTTAAAGAGCCCATTCAATTTAAATCACAATCTAATGTCGAAACGCCTAATTTCCATGCGGAATCAAATCGAGTAAAGGCAGCTTAAATGATTTGCATGTAATTGAGTGTGTCTCTGCACAGTGCACATTTTAAGATAGAGGCATAAAAAGCGTATCCAATATATATGTCATATTGCAAGTGCTTTTCTACCCGCGTAATCACTGAGAATCGTGTATTAGGATTAGACATTTATCATCGAAAGCAATCGTAAATTATGCGACTAAGATAGGACCAAGAACAGAAAAGAAAAACAATTTTATTGTGAAACTGATGCTAAGTAACTCTCGCTGGCTCGATGTATTACCGAGTCCGTTAACTTCGCTATATGACATGGTCATGTTAATTTACGGAAGACATATATTTTAAATCGTCTTTATTGATTTTTGATGCCATTCGCCGAGAAAAATGAGATTGCAGAGTTGGATATTCAGCGCCAGAATCGTGTAATGATTACAAAATTTTAGGAATAGATGCAGAAGACACGGGAAGGAATGTGAAACTACTATCGGCGAGAAAATTCGAGTCCTCTGGCTTTGACGTTCAAAAAGTAAGTGAAGAAAAAATGGTAGCTCAA